>JAAXCT010000994.1:0-263988 GCA_012490785.1 Eragrostis nindensis | reverse complement strand
TTTTAAATACCACTAGTATATACTGGTGTATAGGGCACCGTAAAACTCTCCTAAAAATATGAAAGTACTAAGTTGGAGATCGTTGCGCAGCGTGATTATATTTGGCCATCTTGTAACCATTGCGTGATAGTTTCCTTCCTTTTGCCTGGTGGTTCAATACAATCAGAGACTTAATTACTTCCTCTAATTTCAAAAATACTTGTCGTTTGATATTGTCCTAAGTCAAACTTTTTTAAATTTTGACTATATATACTTTTTTATGTGTTAAGTTTTGAAATGTGAGAATAACATGAGTAGATTCGTATTGAAATATGATTTCATAAAAGTATATTTCAACTATATTTTATAAATATTTTATAGCGAAAAGTATAGTCGAAGCTATATTTTGAAGACCGGTTCGATGTCCAAAAACAACAACTTTGTAACACTGGAGGGATAGTGTCTCTTTCCAGTTTTGAGACAGTCCTTCAGTTGTCATACTCTGACCATCAATACTTGGTGGGATGCAGCGTGCCACATTTACCGACCCATCATGAGACGGTATTTGTATCGATAATTACCGACCTATGGTGCATCGGTATACTAGGAATTACCGACTACTCTTGGTCGTCCACTTTTAACGACAGATAATGAGTATATAAGTCGGTAAAAATGGACCGTGTTGTAGTGATGGCTTTGGCAGGATATTGTCAAAAAGAAGTATATCAAGGACAAATGTGTAGCTCAAATTACCCATAAAACACGGACTCTCCTGTGTGGAGTGATTTGTTATAAGTAAAAGAGCTATACCTAAAAGGAGGGTCCATGTGTGTAGGAACTGGAGAAAATATTGATTTTTGGAAGGAAAATTGGTATGGTGATGTACCAATGTGTGAGCAATTCCCTGATTTTTTGAAATCTGTTCCGAATGAAAATCTCAAAAGCCAAGCTGGCTAGGAAAAAGCGGAATTTATCCTTCAGAAGATGGCTAGATGAAGGGCTACAAGTACATAAGTAAACTCAAGACATCCTGGTAGGTGTTGTTTAAATAATGAGGAAGATAGGCTGAAATGGTTACGGGAAAAATCAGCAAGTTCATTGTCAAACTCCATGTACGAGCAGCTGTGTAGTGAGGAACCTGAGCTTGCTTACCAAACCACTGTGGAAAGCTAAGTTGCCTCTGAAAATCAAAATCTGGTTGTGGGTGATTGCACAGAATGCAATTCTAACAAAGGACAACTTAAGAAAAATAAAATGGAAAGGGAGCAAGAAATCTGCTTTTTGCAATAAGGATGAAACGAGTGTTCTTTGGGTGCGTGGTTATAAAATATGTATAGAGCTTGGTTGGGTTGGTAATTGGAGCCAACTGCAGACCGAATCAATAGAACAATATATGGCCTGGGTGAAACATTACGTGAAAAGGGGTGATAAATTTTTTATTGTTGGGCCAGCAGCCACTTTATGGGCCACTTCGAAGTAAAAAAAAATAGTTTGTTTCGAATAAAAGTTTGTATGTTCTTCTACTGAGATCGTATGCTACGCGTGTGTTTTTTTGAAATACTGGGCAATGTTACAAAAGGAGGAAGACAAAGCGAACTGGAGGAAGGTGCCGAGGCACTCCAGAAGAACGGCAGTGCAATTCCACTCGGCGGCGCGCCCAGACACACGAGGAGCAGCACAGCAAAACCTGGCAAATCACCTGGGACTGAAGGCCGGAGATAAAACTGGTGGCTCAAAAAGACAAATGAAAAGTCTTGGGGGAGGCGAAATGGTCACAAAATGATGTAATCCCAGGCTGGGAGTAGACTAGCAGTCACCGATCGTTCTATAGTTCGAGTTTTACTGTTTCGTACTCTGTTTTTACTTTCATTCTGTTTTCTGCTGAACTTGAACCTGGATCGTGACAGCCGGTTGTAATTTCGTTGCTTCGAGTAATGAATTTGGGCACTGCCCTGCCATGGAAAAAACAGGCCTGCCCATTTGTATAGTAGGTTGGGAAGTAATAGGCCCGAAGGAAACGCGGCAGGGCCACATGCGCCATAAAGACTGATTTGTGGGCGGGTATGAGGGCTCGTTTAAAAGCCCGCACCTGATTGAACAGATCCAGAAGCCAACGGGCCACGGATAATTTAGCTGCTGCCTGAGAGCAGGTATAGTGGGGCTTATTAAGCGGGGCGACGTTCGACGTGCGAGAGAGAGAGCATGAGAGAGATGAAACCGAGCGACTTGCAAAGCGCCGGCATGAAGCGGCCGAATGTGCATTGTGGGGCCATCACCACTCCTTCCTCGCCTCTCAGTCGCTGTTTGTGGCTGCTGCAGCACAGTAGACGTTAAATCTTGATGGGGCCCGCCATCACAGGTCTCGTAGCTCGAGTTCTCGCAGCCGGCAGAGCGGGCGAACCCATTATCCTTGCTCTGAGACTGACTCCAACAAGGATGACCAATTTAGAGACGCAAAGTACTCTTGCCTTGCGTAAACAGTTCTTTACCTTTCCTTCTCAAATCGCTATCTCCAACAGCAAGCTGCAACCAGGAGAGGCAACACCTGCGCCCGCACTTGAGCAGCCACGCCCTGCTCTGCTCTCGCGCTCGCGCCGCCACGACATGCCGGCCGGCGCCCTCCTCTAGGCCCCGATCGCCGTCGTCATGGCTTCAGTCCTGCCGCGCCCGCCGCACGTGCCTGCGACTCCCAGCAACGCGCGCCCGCGCCGCAGCCTCCTCCACACGACGCTCGCCCGCCTCCACCGTTGCACTTGCAGACGCGCCCACGCGTCCCGGCGGCCCCCGTCCTCCGAGCCCGCCGCACTGACTGTGGCCTCGGCCTCTGCTCCGTCGTGCTGCGCTCGCCTCCGCCCCGGCCACCTCTGCCACCCGCGACGCCGCCTCGCCCCAGTCCAGCCATGGCGAGGCGCGGCAAGGGGTGCTTGACCTCGCTTCGACCCAGTCCAGCCATGGCAACGCACAGCGAGGGGTGCTCGGCAGACGGCGGTGCGGCGGGGGCCTCTTATCGACCACGCAGGGTGGTGCGGCCCGGTGGAGCGAGGCGAGGTGAGATGGTGGCGGCTGCCGCGCTACTAGTCGCACTCCGCGCAGAGGTCGACCTCCGCCCGCGCCGTGTCCCCTGCTCGCCCCGCGCATGGCGCCGCTCCACCAACCCACCCTCTCCCCTTCCCCGCTCCCGCGCGCCGCCCCGCCGCCTCTCCCTCTGCGCGGCGTCACCGTGCTCCGGTTCTCCCCTCCTCGAGCTGCTGCTCGCGGTCCACCCAGTCAGCATGCGCAGCGCGGGGTGGGGCGGGACGGCGGGGCGGTCGAGCTCCGCGTACGCGGCGGCAGCAGGCGCACATCGCCGACGAGGCCACCACGCCACCCCACACGACTGGCTCACGGCCTTGGCGCCGGCACCGGCGCCGACGCGCCCGCGGCGGTCAGGAGGAAGACGCAGCAGGGGGGAGAACAGCAAGGTGGCCCCGCCTCGAGGGAGGCCCCTGCACCGCATCTGCGAGCACGAAGTCATCCCCGTCGCCGCCGCCGTCGATTCGAGTCGATTCGCCGCCATCGCGCGAGGTCGTGCTGCGCTGGATTCGAGCAGGTCGTCGGGCAGGTGGAGAGCGGCCACCGCGCGGACCGCAACATCAAGCAAATGCATCGGAGGAGAGAGGAGCTGCATCTTTCCATCTCCTCTCTCCTCGGATGCAAGTTGCATATCCCGTTTGCACACTCTGTTGGAGACCATTGGCTCGTGAACAGTAGCACTTCGATAGGCAATATGGCTTTGCCCATCTTTGTTGGAGTCAGTCTGATGCGCTCGAGAGCAACGAGCTCTTCTTGTCGAAGCAAACCAAACTAGAACAGCAGATTGCGCTCAGCAGTGCAGATTACTTTTTTTTTTTCGAATGAGCAGTGCAGATTGCATTGAGCGCCGCAGCATCTTTTTTGCAGTTGGTCCGCACCTTGTAGCGTTTCCGCTTTTCACATGATCGAGTCGGAAGTGCCGGTGAACGGACACAGATAGTACATCACATAAATAGCACAAATTAAGTTTTTAAGTCATTACATTAGTCTAAATTAAAACATCGAGTCGCACAGCGAAAGTCTAACAACGATACAAGTCCAATAACACGATAGAGAAGGCAACTACACGCTCACGATACACGAATCCGCATCACAAGCCCGATGATGCGAAACTCAACAACAGCTCACTCTTCAGGCTCCCAGTGGACGGTCCAACCCTCAGGAGCTGTCCATCCCACTGGCCCTCCACCAGAAGATTCAGCGATAAAGGTACTACCTGCACAAAACAGTAAAAAGAGCCAAACCCTGAGCAACTAATACTCAACAAGACTTATCCGTCAACATGGCTATCTACAACCGACTCCTAGCATGCACAGGCTACAAGGGGTAGGCTGACTTGATTTGCCAAAAACAACACTAATTACTGAGTCCTTACTTTCAACTTTTAGCTCAATTTTATTTTAACCAAGAATCATGTTGCAACTAAGAGGTAGAACAGGCAAGTAAAACAAACAAGTAATACTGTAAGTAAAAGCAGTAAAGCACATATCATCATCAACATCCATCAGCACACTACGATGTGGCGCACTGAACAAGTGTGTGCTCATTTCCGAGAGCGGCGGTATCGATGTACATCCTGCAAGAGAAAACTGACCACACGACATATGCGCCTGCGAACATACCACATATGTCAACCTTTCATCTGTACACCCTAGAGCTAGGCCGGATCCAACTCCTCCCGAGAAAGGTACCTCCCGCCACGGTCCCCGTCCCAGACGTACGCCTTGTTCGGGAGGCATCCCGTCTCTCCTAAGTACCATGATAGAAGGAGCCAGGTGTAAGGATCGTGTGACCGAGGGGGGGGGGGTGAATCGGTGCACTCTAGAATAGAATCTATTTCCAACAACACTTACACCCAGCAACTCCTAGCGAGTGATTCTAGTAACAAGGTAAAGCACACTAAGGAGTATCCTTAACCTATATAGCTAGTGCATATAGATAAACACAATCACACCACACTAGCAACCTAGCACAAGATAGATAGATAGCGGAAGACTTAGCTAGGCAAGGCAAGGTAACAAGATAACTAGAGATAAGGCAACCAAGATACTAGGCACACTAAGTAGAGTCCTTAGAGCCTAGATAGGCTATAACAAGTAAGCACACGAGCAAGGCAAACAAGCAAACCTAGTGAAGCTAGTAGGTACCAAGGTAAACATACAAGCAAGATAAGAGCACAACTCAAGTACTACAAGCAATCATATGAAGTGCGATAAGTAAATGCGAGTAGTAAAGGAGAGGGATAGAGAATGCTCATGATGTTTTCCCGTGGTCTCGGAAGGATGGCGCCTTCCCCTACTCCACGTTGGGTCACTCCCGCCGGAGTCTCGACCCCGTCCCTCCGCTCGATGGCGATCCCTCCTAGAGCACACTTCACACTTCACCCTCTGATGAAGTCGCGGGCACGTCCCGTCGGGCTCGATCCCGGGTACTCTTCCGGAGGTAAGGCTCCGCACTTGATGCGTGCCAAGGGCGCTCCACTAGTGATGCTTCTTTCGCACGGGAAGCTCCAAGACCGTGTACAAACTTGTGTCGACTTCCACAATCTCCTTGGACAGCTCAACACCGACGCCTACACCGGTCTAGGCCTTGCCATAGACCAAGAGTAACAGCCCTAGATGACTCTCTCAAGCCCACACTAGCCTAGAGATCAAAGATGCAACTTGCTACTCTCTCAAGCACTAGGATCACTCCAAATCCTTCTCAAGTGCTTCACACTTCTTCCTCCTCTTGGCTTTCTTGGCAGCACCTCCCCTCTTTCCTGGGTCCAAGAGCACCTCAAAGAGGTAACAACCGATTATATATAGGCCTCCAACCTCAAACTAGCCGTTGTCCAAAACTGCCCAGTCTGCGTGATGACCGTCCAATAGACCGTACTGTCCGGTCTCCATTCTGACCGTATTGTCCGGTCTTCACCAGACCGCTTCCAGGGAGTGCTGCTCCTCTTCTCAAAGCAACCGTATTGTACGGTCCCTAGGACCGTACTGTCCGGTCTCTATTCTTCTTCAGCCAACAGAAATTTCTCCTTCTCTGTTGCTCTTCTCCTTCTGTAAGACCGTACTGTCCGGTCCCTACCGTATTGTCCGTCACTGTCCGGTCTTCATTCTTCAACTTCCAGAAACTTCAGCTTCTCTGTCTGGAACACTCCAATAGAGATCGTACTGTCCGGTCCCTAGGACCGTACTGTCCGGTCAACTGTCCGTCTCTATTCTTCAACTTCCAGAAACCTGAGCTCCTCTGTCTGGATTCCTCTGTAGACCGTATTGTACGGTCTCCATGACCGTACTGTCCGGTCTCTTCTGACTTCGCGCGGCTTCGATCTTCTTCTTGATCTCCTTCTTCCAAACTTGAACTTCTTGGTTCCTTCAACTCTCTTCTGCCACCCTAGCCCCTGAGAGACTCACCATGCATCCAATGATCTCTATAACTATTGTGTACTAAGAGAACCACCTCGAACCCTCTTGATAGTCCAGTTTTTCCTATAGACTCAAGCTAACATCTAACCAAGCACACTCGCTTGGATCTAGCATGTCCTTAGCCTTGATCCATATCTTCTCCGCGACTCCATCAAGTCCGTTCTTGTGTAGATGAAGGCAACCAATCATCCTTGTCATTTAAGTTCATGGTGTGTTGGCGTTCACCACCAACGGACGGAGCTTTCTTCATATGTGACCTATAAGATCCACAAAGAGTATTAGTCACATTCATGTTCTCATCCTATCACCAAAACATTCATACCTTGGGGTTTCCCTAGCTCCAATGGTCATGAAGCTTACAATCTCCCCCTTTTTGGTGATGGATGGCAACCATGATAAAAATGATCGAGAAGATAAAGAATGTAATGACAAAAGCCAAGATAAGCGCAACTCGATCAAGACACTAAACAACAAGTATATGATAGAGAGATAGTTACCTTGTTGATTAGGTCGAGGCAAGTCATAGCTCAAAAGAAGTCACAAGTTAGAGCAAAAACTCATATCACAAGTGAAAGAAAGCACATGGAGCTATGACAAGCAAAGGTTGCAAGGGGTTTACCTTCATACTTACTTTGTAGAATTCCGCTCCCCCTTGACAAGCGCACCAATCTCAAGATTGTGTGAAGATCGATCATCTTGATCACTTGATCTTCATTCGCACACACTCCCCCTTGAGACGGCATTGCTTCTTCTTCATCACCTCAAGATTGTACGAAGATCGATCGTCTTGATCACTTGATCTTCTCTTGTACAAACTCCCCCTTGAGGTGACATCTCCCAACTCATTGTAAGTCCGAACTCTTCTTCCCAACCAAGTTGCTCGATCATTAAGCCCAAAACCTTCTCCCCCTTTGGCATCTATCACTCAAAAAAAAAAACTACCAAGGAAAAAGGTTAGTGTAAATGTATGAGACGAGTGGGAAAAGAGTTACTTGATTTGGCGTGAAGCTCCCCCTTGATCCGAAATTCTCCATCTCCTCACCAAGTATCCCTACACACATCCTCAAAAGAATATTGTCTTGAAGTACATAGGGGTTAGTTTGATGATGATGAAATGTATGAACCCTTAGGCTTTGAGCCGCGCAAGTGGATTTAACCTTGGAGCTCAAAAATCATGGTTCAATGGGCATGAAGCTCATATAGCATTGCTATGAATTCATCATAGGAGGTCATATACTCATATTGTGAATAAGCAACTCCCCCTAGATGGATGCTCGCGCCGAGACACTTATGCAAGATGCATGATGCGAATGCAAGAATGATAAGTGTACAATGCATGATGCTATAAGGGTAAAACAAGAGAAAGCTAAGAGCGAAGTTACCAACAACAAGTTTGAGCCCTCCATGAGCTTGATCACACGAGCCATTCTTCAAAGCCTCGGGAGCCAAGTGCCACCAATCCCGAGCTTAACCCATGCTCATTGCTATCTCAAAGAGGTTAGTCGTCGTCCTACAAAAACAAGAAGAACACACAAAAACAACACAAACAAAAACAAGCAAAGTATATATACATATATACAAATGTAAGCTCAAGGATATCAAGTGAAGTCGGAGAGGTCGAGAACATTAAGTTCTCCCCGGAGCTTACAAAAGGTCTTCTTGTCAAGTGGCTTGGTGAAGATGTCCGCCAATTGTTCATGAGTCCGAACACCAATCAATCAATATCCTTCTTGGCCACATGATCTCGAATGAAGTGATGCTTGACTTCAATGTGCTTGGCATGGCCGTGATCACCCTTGTTGAGAGCCATATTGATAGCACTTTCGCTATCACAATAGAGAGGTACTTGCCCATAAGATAATCCATAGTCCAATAGGGTTTGCTTCATGTATAAAGTTGAGCACAACAAGCACCGGCCGCCAAATATTCCGCCTCCCCGCCGTAGAGATAGCCACACAATTTTGTTTCTTGGAACTCCATGAGATGAGTGATTGTCCAAGAAATTGGCATCCACCCGGAGGTACTCTTTCTACTCACTTTGCATCCGGCGAAGTCCGAGTCCGCATAGCCAACAAGTCCGAAATCCGAGCCTTTTGGATACTATAGGCCCATTGTAGGAGTGCTCTTGATGTACCTAAGAATTCTTTTCACGGCACTCATATGGGACTCCTTGGGTTAGCTTGATAACGAGCACAAAGGCACACACTAAACATGATATCCGGTCTAGATGCGGTAAGGTAAAGAAGTGAACCAATCATAGAACGATAGAGTTTAGGATCCACCGGTATACCTTTACATCCGCATCAAGAGGGACACTTGTAGCCATAGGTGTGTCGTAGGACTTGGAGTCTTCCATGCCGAACCTCTTAAGAAGATCCCGAGTGTACTTCTCTTGGTAGATGAACGTGCCCTCCTTCATTTGCTTGACTTGAAAACCGAGGAAGACATGAAGTTCACCTATCATGGACATCTCAAACTCTTCTTCATAGAGCACGGAACTCATCATTATAGATTTCGTTAGTGGAGCCATAGATGATATCATCAACATAGATTTGACAAACAAAGAGATCATCACCAATATGCTTAGTAAAGAGAGTGTTGTCGATACTACCGATCTTGTAGCCCTTGGTGATGAGATGATCTCGAAGTCGTTCATACCATGCTCTTGGTGCTTGTTTGAGTCCGTAGAGAGCCTTCTTGAGCTTGTACACATGGTCCGGATGCTCGGGGTCCTCGAAGCCGGGAGGTTGCTCTACATAAACTTCTTCATTGATTAGTCCATTGAGAAATGCACTTTTCACATCCATTTGGTGAAGTTTAAAATCAAAATGAGAAGCATAAGCAAGAAGTGTTCTTATAGCCTCAAGACGAGCGACGGGGGCGAAAGTCTCGTCAAAATCGACGCCTTCAACTTGAGAGTAGCCCTTCGCCACAAGTCTTGCCTTGTTCCTCACGATTGCTCCCTTCTCATCTTGCTTGTTCTTGAAGACCCACTTAGCGCCAATGACATTGGATCGCTTGGGCCGCTTCACCAACTTCCAAACATCATTCCTCTTGAAGTTGTTGAGCTCCTCTTGCATGGATAGCACCCACTTGTGATCTTTCAAGGCTTCCTCGATCGTCTTCGGCTCTAGGGTAGAGACAAAAAGAAATTCTCAACAATGTTAGCTTCATCAACATAATTAGGTTTATATTGACTTCTCCTAGTCTTTATCCCTTGAGAAGGACTCCCAATGATGAGATCACGTGAATGATCCCGAGCAATGGGTTTGTGCTTCCTTGAAGGTTCTTGTCGAGGAGGAGGAGGAGCCGGCGAAGTGTCTTGCGCATCTCTTGCGGCTTGCTCCTTAGAGATGTGAGTGTCTTGTTGTCGAAGAGGTGAACCCGAGCCATCATCTTGAGTTGAAGTAGATTGTGCTTGTTCTTGATTGCTCGGTGACGCTTGGCTCGTAGATGCATGAGGTAGACTTGATGGCGCTTGTTGCGGTTCATTTGGAGTAGCTTGACTCGAAGATGCTTGTTGCGGTTCGCTTGATGGAGCTTGACTCGAAGAGCTTGTTGCGGATCACTTGAAGATGCTTGATGTTGTTCACTTGAGGGAGAGCTTGGATTCTCTTGAGATGTGCTCGTAGAAGGTCCACTTGATGAAGTTGTTGGAGGAGGTGTCGGAGGTTCATCTTCACGAGGAATAACTTCACCAATAGGCATGTTCTCCAAAGCTTCCTCCACGGGTTCATCACCTACAATATGAGAAGAAGGAGGGTCTTCTTGAGACCCGTGAGACTCATCAAATTGCACATCATAAGTTTCTTCAACAAAGCCGGTAGAGGTGTTGTAAACCCGATAAGCCTTGGCCGAGCCCGAGTAGCCGACAAGAATGCCCACGTCGGTCCTCTTCTCGAACTTGCCAAGTCTTTCCCTCTTCTTGTGATAGCACTTGCAACCAAACACTCGGAAGTAGGCAACATTCGGTCTTCTCCCAACAATCACTTCATATGGAGTCTTGTTTAGCAACTTGTGAGGATAGATCCGGTTGGAGGTGTAGCATGCCATGTTGATAGCTTCCGCCCAAAACTTCTCCGGAGTGTTGTACTCATCAAGCATAGCACGAGCAAGAGTGATAAGGGTCTTGTTCTTCCTCTCAACAACACCATTTTGTTGAGGAGTGTATGTAGCCGAGAACTCATGCTTTATGCCAATCTCATCACAATAGTCTTCAATGATAGAGTTTTTAAACTCCGTCCCATTATCACTCCGAATCTTCTTGATGTGATGCCCATACTCATTTTGCACTCTTCTAGCAAACTTCTTGAATATCCCAATTGCTTGTGCCTTGTTCTCAAGAAAGAATACCCAAGTATATCTTGAGTAGTCGTCCACTACCACCAAGCAATAGAGATTCCCACCAATGCTCACATAAGTTGTAGGCCCGAAGAGATCAATGTGTAAGCTCAAGAGGTCTTGAAGTTGACAAGAAATTCTTGGATGGATGAGGTGAAGCCACTTGCTTTCCGGCTTGGCATGCACTACATAGCTTGTCCTTCTCAAAGGTGACATCCTTGACTCCTCTCACTAGCTTGTTCTTCATTACATGCTTGAGTTGACCCATACCAATGTGAGCAAGCCTTCGATGCCATAGCCAACCTAGAGCGGACTTAGTGAAGAGACAAGTGCTAGGGGCAACAATGTTAGTCTCAAAGTCAACAACATATAAATTATTATGACGAAAGCCCTTGATAGTGAGACCCATAGCATCATTATGAAGAACCACCCCATTAGCATCAAAGTTACAAGAAAAGCCAAGATCACATATTTGAGCAACGGATAGAAGATTGAAGTTTAGGGACTCAACAAGCAATACATTAGAGATAGAGAGGTCATTTGAGATAGCCACCTTACCAAGACCTCTCACCTTGTGCTTGGAGTTGTCCCCAAATGTGACCTTGTCATGATCTTCATTTTCTTCCAAGTTGGTGAAGATGGATGAAGTCCCGGTCATGTGTTGAGTGCACCCACTATCCAACACCCAATGTTTGCCACCAATCTTGTAGTTCACCTTGGAAGTAGCCATCAAGCAAAGAGGAGGGTTAGTATCAAAAGAATCAATTGACATGTTATCTACCTCTTCTCATGCTTTTGATGCTATTGATGTAGGCCATGGGAACACCATTGAGAAAGTCCAAATCCAATGCATCCAAGGCGTCAATCATTGCCTTGGTGACTCCATTGTGTCTCCACTCACTCCGATCATATCCTAGTGTAGAACATGGTTCCCAAGAGGATAGGCTTGAAATCTTCCCATTCCACTTCATCACTTCCATTGAAGTACTCAAGAATGTTGTACATTTGATGCTCATAGGATAAGGCAATCAAGATAGCTTCCTTGAGAGGCATCCGATCAATATCATCACACAATATCATTTAGGACATAGACCTTCCGATGATAGGGGAGGAGCGACACCATCATCCTTATTGCATGCTCATCACTAACCTTATCCTTCCTTCAAAAGAATGACTCTTGCAAACAATATGAGAAGCCTCTTCCAACACTCAAGCCAAGTTTCTTCCACTCTTCTTGTAGAACTCATCATACATGTCAAGAAGGAGATAGTGAGCACCACCGGCAAGACCCGGTTCATACATGTTGTAGTAATCTTCATAGAAAGAAGGTAAGAGATCACCATCCGGGGGATATTCCTTGATAGGTTTCGGCTCATCATCACTATCACTTGAATAGTCATCATCACAATAGAAGACGGGAACTCTATCATCTTCTTCTTCTTCCTCATCATCACTTGGGTCTTGAATGTGTTAGAGAGCATAGAGCGAGCCCTTCTTCTTGTGATGATCTCAATGACTTGCTCAATTGAGTAGGACTTGAGCTCGAAGATTTCAAACTCAATGTGATCACCATACTTGTCCTTCGGCAAAGCATCAAGAAACCTCTTGAGTCCCTCTTCCTTGGTGACTATCCAAAGCTTGTTCTCATTTATCCTCTTGATGAGTGAATCCATCCGAAGAGCAAACTCAACAAGATCTTCATTCGGCATCATAGAGATGTGGTCCAACTCATCACATAGCTTGATATATCCATCCTCTTGATCCCGAGAAGAAGAACCTTCACCAATACGAGGTGATGATTGAGCTTGAGGTGGAGGTTGAGCTTCAATGTGTTGATCTTCACTTGCATGAGAGATATCCTTGCCCTTCTTGATATCCTCCTCAAGAGAGGAGAGAATAGCAACCACCTCATCATAGGGCATGTTCACAAACTCATCCACTCGAGCAAAAGCAAGAATACCAAACCGCGAGAGTGGTAGAGATCGGATAGCTTCTTCTTCACAACATGCTTGTGCATAATGGATGGATAGCCTCTTGACATGAGTTTCCTAGCAAGAACATACAAGCGAGAAGCAAAGTTAGTGATATCCTCATCATCATTCAAACAAGCTCATCATACTCATCACGCACATCATAGTAGGAAATGTCCATTAAGCACACAATCATAAGGCTCAATCAAGGTAGAGGCGATGGAAGTGTTAGAAACGTCATCATGAGTGGACTCTATTTTCCCACACGCAATCCCGGTCACGACTCAAGGCGGTAAGCCTAATAATGAGCACTTGGCTCTGATACCACTTGTAAGGATCGTGTGACCGAGAGGGGGGGTGAATCGGTGCACTCTAGAATCTATTTCCAAACACTTACACCCAAGCAACTCCTAGCGAGTGATTCTAGTAACAAGGTAAAGCACACTAAGGAGTATCCTTAACCTATATAGCTAGTGCATATAGATAACACAATCACACCACACTAGCAACCTAGCACAAGATAGATAGATAGCGGAAGACTTAAGCTAGGCAAGGCAAGGTAACAAGATAACTAGAGACAAGGCAACCAAGATACTAGGCACACTAAGTAGAGTCCTTAGAGCTACTAGATAGGCTATAACAAGTAAGCACACGAGCAAGACAAACAAGCAAAGCTAGTGAAGCTAGTAGGTACCAAGGTAAACATACAAGCAAGATAAGAGCACAACTCAAGTACTACAAGCAATCATATGAAGTGCGATAAGTAAATGCGAGTAGTAAAGGAGAAGGGATAGAGAATGCTCATGATGTTTTCCCGTGGTCTCGGAAGGATGGCGCCTTCCCCTACTCCACGTTGGGTCACTCCCGCCGGAGTCTCGACCCCGTCCCTCCGCTCGATGGCGATCCCTCCTAGAGCACACTTCACCCTCCGAGTGAAGTCGCGGGCACGTCCCGCCAGGCTCGATCCCGGGTACTCTTCCGGAGTAAGGCTCCACACTTGATGCGTGCCAAAGGGCGCTCCACTAGTGATGCTTCTTTCGCACGGGAAGCTCCAAGACCGTGTACAAACTTGTGTCGACTTCCACAATCTCCTTGGACAGCTCAACACCGACGCCTAACCGGTCTAGGCCTTGCCATAGACCAAGAGTAACAGCCCTAGATGACTCTCTCAAGCCCACACTAGCCTAGAGATCAAAGGATGCAACTTGCTACTCTCTCAAGCACTAGGATCACTCCAAATCCCTCTCAAGTGCTTCACACTTCTTCCTCTTGGCTTCTTGGCAGCACCTCCCCTCTTTCGTGGGTCCAAGAGCACCTCAAAGAGGTAAACAACGACTATATATAGGTCTCCAACCTCAAACTAGCCGTTGTCCAAACTGCCCAGTCTGCGTGATGACCGTACAATAGACCGTACTGTCCGGTCTCCATTCTGACCGTATTGTCCGGTCTTCACCAGACCGGCTTCCAGGAGTGCTGCTGCTCCTCTTCTCAAAGCAGACCGTATTGTACGGTCCCTAGGACCGTACTGTCCGATCTCCATTCTTCTTCAGCCAACAGAAACTTCTCCTTCTCTGTTGCTCTTCTCCTGTAAGACCGTACTGTCCGGTCCTGACCGTATTGTCCGGTCATTCTCTATTCCTTAACTTCCGTCAACTTCCGAAACTTCATTCTCACTTCCGAAACTCCAGCTTTCCGTCTGGAACCTCCACCGTACTGTCCGGTCAACTGTCCGGTCTCTATTCTTCAACTTCCAGGAACCTGAGCTCCTCTGTCTGGATTTCCTCTGTAGACCGTATTGTACGGTCTCCATGACCGTACTGTCGGTCTCTTCTGACTTCGCAGCTTCGATCTTCTTCTTGATCTCCTTCTTCCAAACTTGAACTTCTTGGTTCCTTCAACTCTCTTCTGCCACCCCTAGCCCCTGAGAGACTCACTATGCATCCAATGATCTCTATAACTAGTGTGTACTAAGAGAACCACCTCGAACCCTCTTGATAGTCCGGTTTTTCCTATGGACTCAAGCTAACATCTAACCAAGCAACACTCGCTTGGATCTAGCATGTCCTTAGCCTTGATCCATATCTTCTCCGCGACTCCATCAAGTCCGTTCTTGTGTAGATGAAGGCAACCAATCATCCTTGTCATTTAAGTTCATGGTGTGTTGTTGGCGTTCACCACCAACGGACGGAGCTTTCTTCTCATATGTGACCTATAAGATCTCACAAGAGATTAGTCACATTCATGGTTCTCATCCTATCACCAAAACATTCATACCTTGGGGTTTCCCTAGCTCCAATGGTCATGAAGCTTACACCAGGTATCCACCACACAATAAGGCGACACAGACTACGTAGGTTTACTGGGCCCATAAAACACCCATATGAATCATTGTTCAAGCTTGCTCAATAGGGCCAACAACGAGGTCCTTAACCGACACAGACGGAGCTACCACACATGAAGGCCCAGCCTCCTCCAACCCTCTATACAAACACCCCCGTCGGTCTCCAACAAGCATATAATTCTTCTAGTACAAGCCAAAGTGTCATAATCCTACCATGCGAGTGGGACCTACCACTCGACTTCTACCGAACGCTATCAACTACGCCTAGCAGCACTAACGATAGACCAAAAGACAAGCTACCTCTAACCAGGGATTACAAGGATAACCAGGAAGGGTATACCTAATACAGTCTACGTGTTTCAAACAACTCCTATAAATCTAATGCACAAACATTTCTAGACCTCATACATAGTGAGAAAAGAAAAACCGAAAACATAGGTCGAGATGCACCGGGGCTTGCCTGGCTCAGGGACGGCACTGGCAAAGTCAGTAGAGGTGTCAGTCTGCCTCCCCCTGCGTCTGCTCCCAGCTGGAAGTCCAGGGGCTCCGGAGTCTCCCTCTACACGACACTACACGTCATGACAAGAAAATAATGCATGTCAGATGCAATGATATGATGCAATACGATTTAATTATTTTATAGAACAGTCATTTACACTGTAAGTGCAAAACTTATTAATTATCTTCGTCTGAAGTATTTCCTTCATTGACTATTGATTAAGTTAATTACTTAAATTAACTTGAGTGAATTAATTAAATTAATTAATTTCAAAAATTATTTTATGTCCGGTGGTATTTTTCTGGTGAAGATTACCACTGAAAGTGAATTATTGTGAAGTTTGGTGATTTATTGTAGTACGACTTATTTATAATGATTTAAATAGGACAGAACAGATGATTAAATTATAAGAAAATAATTAAGCAAGGTGTGATATTGGAAAAATGATCTGTAAGTGTGTAATCACAGGATTTACAACCCTGCAAGAGTTTATGATTTAAGGAGCATCACAAGATTTATTATGAATTAAAACAAGATTTTCCATTTATGCATTTATACAGAAAACAGATAAATGCCTTTGTCAATTTGACAATTTGTTGGATAGATCTGAGTACCAGGAGTACAACAAAATTGGATCTGCATTTTTTTTGTGTATTTATTTTTCTATCGATTTTACAATTTTCTGGTATTTTCTGGCAATTAAAGATATTCGAAAAGAATTTAAAATTAGGCGGACCATAATCCGGGCCGCACCAGGGGGCACACAGATTGGGCCGCACCGGACACATGCTTGGCCACACAGGATCCAGCCACTCAGAAATGAGGCACACGCCGGGCCACATGGGCGCGACCATACCAGATCCGGCATCGGCCACATCGGATCCGGCGCGCACGCCGGCGCACGGCGCGGCGGCGGCGACAAGCCGGCCGTTCCGGCGGCATGAGGGGGATAGGGGGCGAACTGACAGGGTCTGGATGCTCACCGAGCTCGCGTGGTCTAGGCGGAGGAGAACTCGTCGACGGGGAAGCTCGGGGGCGGTCGGCGTCGGGGAGGCGAGCAACAGCTTCACCACGTCGGCGCGAGCAACAGCTTCGCCACGTCGGCGCGGACCTCGGAGTGGTAGATCTCGTCGACGGGGAGGCTTGGAGGCGAAGTACCGGCGGGGTGGCGGAGCAAGGTTGACCGGCGGCGAGGAAAACGGCTGCTCCGGCGACCTGAGTGGCGGGATCGAGGAGTAAAGGGGGTCAGGGAATGCGCGACAATGAGAAGCTTCTCAAACGCAGCGAATCGAGGGGAGGCTCACCGAGGAAGGCGTATTCGACGGCGGCGCAGCGGGCATTCACCCGGCGGCCATGGCGAACGACGCGGCATCGCGAGCCATTCTAACTCTCAGGATTCTTCAGCTGGTCGCGCGAAGAAGGAAAGGGAGCACCGCAGGATCTTCACGTCATCGTGCCACGGCTCACTCAGCGGCGTAGTTGCGGCGAGCTCGAGCTCTCTCGCGAAAATGGAGGGAGGCGGCAGTTGGGAAGAAAGGGAGGAGAGGAGCTAGGGTTGGGGAGATGAAGGCCGGTAGAGGAGCGGGGGCGGCCTAAAAGGAGTCATCCGCAGCGGGGGCGGGGCGTGGGCCGCGCGGCGACGCCGTACATCGTCAGCCACGCCGCAGAAAGGCGCCGGCGTTCCTCAGAGAGAGAGGCGACGATGACAGGCGGCCCCACAGGATCTTTTCCATTTACCGAATTATTCAAACCGTGATTTTCCCCAAACTTGTTGCGCCAAATAAATTAGCAACCAAGCTCTTAAAATCACGAAGCTTGGCAGGATGATAGATTGAAAGGTGGAGAACACCGTGGTGTAACATGCACATCTGGATTCTTGAAGAATTTCAAACTGCAGCTGGTCAAAGTTGGATGATTTTTAAGCTTTGGGGATTTATTTGGGCATCCAAACGTTTTCCAAAAAATTCTGCAAAATTCTCCGAAATTATTGTTTCAGATGTGCTTCCTGTATAATTTTTGGTTTGGGTATGTTGTTATTGAGAATTTTTAGTTGCTTCACAAGCATAGGTTTGACAAATATTTGAACATTTATTTCGATTTCACTTTGAATTGGACTTGGTTCAGTTCAATTTGGAAGTGGCTGCAGAAAAGCAGGTGCAGTGACACGGGGTGTCACACACCTCCGATGCATGCATGACACAGGCAAACCTAATACAACCCTCGTTTCAAAAATGCCTTTTTCCTCCAAGATTCATGGCTCAGAAATCAGGAGATGCAAATTATAGTTCCTCTTCTATCAACCATAATAATGCGTCATAGTTAATTCCATCGGTATCCATATTAAGTAAAATTCATTTAGCTTAAACTAGGAATTCCGTCGGTACCCATCTACTGAGATCATTGGTTTCCCTCTCCCAAGACAAAAGTAGCCACTGATTAACTTATACCGACAGAGTACGGTGAGACAAGAGAAGTGAATAAAAAAAAATTGCATTACTGGCCAAACGAGCACACGCCTTTCACCGTTGAGCTCATGATCAAATCCAGCAGAAATGTCTAAAACTTATGGATAGACAGCTACAGCAACAATATTTTTTCTTTCTCAATACCTAAAGGAAATGTTTCAAATCAAGCCTCAGCAGCAGCCTCGGCATTGCGCTTCCTCGCCTCCTCGATGATGGTCAGCTTGATGCCCTTGCCCTTGGGAAGGGATACCCAAGGCTTCTTCTCCTTCCCTATCGTGAAGACATTACCCATGCGGGTGGCAAACTGGTGGCCTAAGGCATCCTCGACATGAATGGTATCATAACCACCCTTATGCTTCTCCCTGTTCTTGATCACTCCGACACGTCCAGTGTTCCTGCCACCAGTCACCATCACAACGTTCCCGACATCAAACTTGATGAAGTCCACAATCTTGTTGGTATCCAGGTCAATCTTGATAGTGTCGTTGGCCTTGATAAGAGGGTCAGGGTAGCGGATTGTACGACCATCGTAGGTGTTCAGGAAAGGGATACCCTTCTGCCCGAACTGAACAGACCTCACCTTGCAGAGCTTGAACTGCAGCACAACAGAATGTACCATCTCAATCACTAATAGAATTCATGTAACAAAATACCTTGATTTCCCAAGTTCAGTAAGGTCAAATAACCTTAGCAACGTTTTGCAGACAAGCAATGTAAAAGCTAGATTACAATGATCAGATCAAGAATCACACTCAGAAAGAAACTATATGCACACAAAAGTGGACTACATTTACCAAAAAATAATAGGCTTTGGGAGGCTACTAAATCCACTCCTGCGATGTTCAAGGAAAAAAAAAAAAAGAGGCTACTAAATCCAGATAAGAATCCCACATGGAAGAATGACTTCAATTCTTTAGTTGATGAAAAGAAGACTCAAACCAATCAACACGGAACAAAGCTCAATCTATGGAACATGTGCATAGGCGTTTGTGGTGGTATGTTCGACCAGTTAAGCAAAGTATATTCCCCTACAACTAAAATGGTGCAGCGAAACATTGACAAAATAGAACCATAAAGGCAAAAATCAGATCAATTATAGGAGCTAACCTTCGCCTCATCATCCCTGATACTGTGGAGACGGAAGCGCCCCTTGGTGTCATAGAGAAGGCGGAAGTTCTCTCCAGTCTTTGGAATGGACACAACATCTGCACAGTCGATGAAAATAACATGTTAATCCAGAACTTGCAGTAGGCTATGGGCCAACATTGGTATTGCACAACAAAAAAAGAAAAAATTGATGCAGCAGACAACCTACCCATAAATCCAGAAGGGTATGTCTTGTCAGTCCTGACCTTCCCATCAACCATGACTTGTCGCTGCATCAAGATTGAAATGACTTCACGGTAGGTCAGAGCGTACTTCAACCTGTTCCTGAGGATAAGGATTAAAGGCAAACATTCCCTGGCTTTGTGTGGACCAGAAGAAGGCTTTGGTGCCTGCTCAACAAAAGGGAAAAGATTTAGCATGGATGAAGCCGTATATGATAAATTATCAAACTTAGCATTGCAAGTTTAAGATGTGCTTACAAATGCTCCACCAAGCTTGTCAAGCATCCAATGCTTAGGAGCATTAAGCCTCTTCAGATGCTTCTTCAAACCCCTTGCCTGCACATAACAAGACAATTGTACGATGTCAAATGCAGTAAATATGAGTTCAGCGCATCAAAAAGAAATAATACACATATATCAAAAGAAAGCGCAAAATGTTGCATCCCAAAGGAAAACTGAAATAGTTCAACTCTACGTCATGAGATCTATTCTAATCACTGTTCTTTTGACCACAAAGGAAGGTGATGGAATTACTTTAGTGCTGGAATTGCACTTAAAAAAAATAGCATAACAAACTTACAAATGTGATTTCTACCGCACAAACACAACCAGGGAAAACCAAATAGAATTGTCATTGACTAGCCAAACAAGGACATACTGGCAAACAGAATATAATTTCAACAACTAGCTACTCAAAACTACAAAGAACGAATTGTTCCCTAAAGTCATTCTAATGATCCTGAGCAAAAATTCTTTACAACATTAACTCAATAAGATAGTTCTGAAGTCTATGAACTTGGAAGGAAACAAAATAACCCAACCGCCAGCAATTCCAACTACTGAAATCAACAACCAAATTACATAATTCCATCAACTCGCAGACTCGCAACTCGCCAAGAAAGTTTCAACTACGGCTTACCAAAACACTGGTATTTCCACAGTTCCATCAAGATAACAAATGCAGTGCACAGTCCCAATCGCCCTATGAGACTAGTAGTGCAATACTACGATTCAATTTACAAACTAATGAGCCTTAGATAATCTCTACTCAGTAGCGGCGAAGTACGGAAAGTAATCTCTGATCTCAATATGTTATTGGCATGATAATTTCCTAAGAAGATAGATCAAGAAATGAAAATAAGGTGCAGACTATGAATCAAACCTGCGATGTAATAAATAATGGAATGCACTTACGTACGGCTATCTGTCAACTCGTTAATCGAATCAAGAACTGTGCAGACAGGTAACCGAGGGGAAATGCACCGAGAAAAATCAGAGAAAATCAATGGAACAAGCCCGCTGGTAGAAGAGTGTCAGGATCTTACCATCTTGCTCGGCCCCTAGGGTTTCTTCGCGCGCGAGCGGGCGAAGAATGCGGCGGCGGCGGCGGCGAGCTCGTGGCGCGGGTGGGAGACGGCGATAAACCCTAGAAAACGATACGGCGAAGAATTGGGTTTGAGTTTTATGGCCGGACGTGAAGCTGGTGGCCGTCGGATACGAAGCCGTGGAGATCTGTCGATTAGCTTGTAGGCTCTCGGTGGAATCGGCCCAACACAGGTAACCGTACTAGGGCCATCGATGGATTTGCCCCAAATCGGACAGCCCAGTAGGCCGTAAGGGTCTGGCTCCTAAAACAAAGAAAGAAACAAAAAAGGCTGCCTGATCTTTTCTCCCATTGTTCCAAAAAAAAGAAGTCCATTTTACCTCCCTCAATTCTTATAGCAGTTGCAACTTTTCTCCTAAACTATAAAACCGGGAAACTAGACTCCCTCAACTCACGCATGCGGTGCAAGTTTCCTCCCTGGGCGGTATTGTGAGCGGTTTCGTCCGACGTGGCATATGTGGGGCCCACATGTTAGGTGCTATAAAAGGCACAACCGCCGCGCCACCAGCTGGGCGTCCACCTAGGACTTCGCGCGCCTATAAAAGGCAGGGCCCCACATCCCCGCGCCGCTTTCTCCCAGCCCCGCCTCTCACGCGACCCACACATCCAGCGTCGCCGCCGACGCCATTGTTGCCGACGCACGAGCTCGACGAGCGACGCGAGGACGAGGTCCCAGTCCAAGCCGACGAGTTTCCGAGCCTCCATGCAACGCACCTCCCTCGTCCTTCCTTCCTCGACGAGCTCCGGTGCCCCGAATCACCTTCCTGTCGACGCCGAAGAGTCGCCGCTTCGCCTCGACGTCGCACGCCCCCATCCGGCCATCTTCAACCTTGCGCGACCCCTTGGTGAGAATCCCCACGTCCCCCTTTCTCTTGTGCTACTTCTCGTCAAGAACCGAGCCCTGCAACGCACTTTCGCCGAGCTCCGCCCATCTCCTGCCATGGCGCCACGCGGGATCCGGCGTGGGTTCTTGGACCGGTTCTGGGAGGGGGCGAAGGGCGCGAGGAGGAAAGAGGCGGCGATCCATATGAGGAGAGAGGAGGACGGCCGCTGCGGCGTAGGGGGCGGCGTGAGGGAGGGAGGGTGATGCTTTGTCGGTGGCGGCGGAGGAAGAGGAAGGGAGAAAAAGAGAGAAAAGGAGAGAAGAGGTGACGTGGCATGGGGCCCACATATGCCACGTCAGACGAAACCACTCACAATACCGCCCAGGGAGGAATCTTGCACCGCATGTCTGAGTTGAGGGAGTCTGGTTACCTGGTTTTGTAGTTTAGGGGAAAAGTTGCAACTCCTATAAAAGTTGAGGGAATTTTTCCTTCCAAAAAAAGGAAACTTTTTCTCCTAAAATTTGAGATTATATTTTTTTTCAAAAAAAGAATTTTATTAATATTGAAGCATATTGCATCCTCTGAATACAAAATCATCCCAATCAACACCAGCCCCATTAATGGGAGACAAAAATCTTGAAAATACCGCAAATTCTACCATCTAGCATCACCATCCTAGACATATATGCCACTGTACTACCTCTATCCCTTAATGTAGGGCGTTTTGGAGTTCGAAATTTTTCCCTAAATATAGGGCGTTTTACATATAGGACAAACTTTGGGGTTGATAGGAGGGTTGGTGGAGGGGTGAGTTGAGTTAAAAATGAAAGGCATGGTAGTTTTTTGACACATTGACTATTTCCGTGTTTGAAAGCTAGAAAACCCTATATTTAATGACGGATGGAGTATGTGACAATGGATGTGAGAAGAGGAGCCGTGCTCAACGCAGCGATAGAAGAAGGATCGAAGATGGCTTCAGGCTGGACTTCTTCTGAGCACATGAACATGTGCAAACCTGGTTTGTACACCTGTAGAGTCGTGTTCGGCCATCTCGCTGTTCGCTTGTTGGAATCCTTTGCCGACCTCGTGGATTCGGCTGCTTGTGACTCGGTCTCAATTGAACCTGGATCCTGTCTCCACAATTGAAGCAGGTCTCCACAATTGAAGCAGGTCCTCTCTATCTTTTTCTTGTTCTCTTGATGACGAGAGAACAACCTTTACATGTGTGCGAATTGCGATACTCTCTTGTGTGCGAATTGCGATACTCTCTTGTGCTAGCTCAGTAATTTGTAAGTTCTGGGCTCTACTCCACGGGAATCATCTGCTGCCTATGAGCTGTCTCGTGTATTCCGTAAGTGCAGAAATGCATGTTTCACATGAGCCATCTTTTACAAGCAAGCAAGTAGCGGCATGTTGCAAAAAAGATTGAAGGCTAGATGCTGTCCATTGCCTTGTGCACACGTGTTCTAGCTGCGGTCCATTTCTCTGCTCCCTAGTACACGTCAGTAGCATGCAGTCTTGCCGACTTCAAAACCTTTGCCATATATTATAGAAATATCAAGTGCATTCCTAAAAAAAAGAATAAAAAAAAGAAACATCAAGTGCATGCATGGTCGGCAGTACATATCCTTAGCTCGATAACAGCAGCTTCCAAACAATGCATGCAATGTAGTATTTGTTGTTGGCAGAAGGTCGTCCAGGTGCATGAACATCGAAGGCTCCTTTTGTACTAGTGTACGTATGCAGGGAACGGCTCCGTGCTGAAGGGATGATCGCCAGCGTCACTGCTAAGCTATCTTCTCTGAGTTAAAGAATCAGGTAACTGGTTTGCTACTTCGATCGGTACTTTTTTTTTTTTTTTGCGAACAACTTCGATCGGTACTTGTGGACCATGCATGACTGCTTTAACGTTTTTTTTTTCCTTTACCTAAAGAAAGAACTAAAGACGCATACATGCCATTGTATCAAAAGAGGTGCCCGGCCGACTTTAGCCGAACACTTGCTCTGTATCGAAGCAAAGCATCTATGCACTGTCACAAAAATTAAAGTACGAAACTTGCCCTTGACTCAATCATCGCAACTTTACATGCACATATAAATACGAGTTCATGTGTTGTGCTTGCGCGTGCCCGGCCTGATTGAAATGGGCCCAATAACTATAAGCGACGAGGGATTTGGTGCAGGCATTCTAATTGGAAAACAAAGGTAACACAAGTCAATTAACATATTGCTTTCAGGTTATATATTTTTATGTGAATCACACACACTTTTGTGTGCTTTAATTTGGGTAACTCTGAGCTCTTACGAAGTTACATGCATGCAATTGTGGACTCCGCAGCTTGGCTCGTGTGCAAGAGCTATGGGACGTGTGGCAGATCCATGGCCTGATCCTCATCAGCCTATCCCTGCAAGTCTTCCTCTTCCTCGCGGCGAGCATGCGGAGGCGCAGCGCCTCGAGCATACTCCGCATCCTCCTGTGGCTGGCGTACCTTTCGGCTGACTCCGTGGCCATTTTCGTGCTCGGCCACCTCGCGGTCCATGCGAGCAGGCCCCACCATCAGCTCATTTCGTGCTTGTCCACCTGGGCGGACAGGACACCATTACGGCCTTCTCCAAGCAGGACAACGAGCTATGGACGCGCCACCTCCTAAGCTTGGTTACCCAAGTTGGGGTCGCCGGCTATGTCGTGGCCAAGGTGTCTTGGTCGGACCGCCGCCTCAGGGATGCCATGGTACTCATCTTCCTCTCTGGGTGCTTCAAGTATACTGAGCGTGTCTTGTGCCTTTACCTTGCTAGCCCGCCGGTGCTCAGGTCCAAGGCCCATGGTAATTTGTTGCGCATGCTAAATAATTTGCATAGAAAAGCTCATGGTTATTTAACGTACATAGACCTCGCCGAGCGAGACGTGAAGGCCACATTTCACTACATGTTGGAAGGTTGGACCAAGTGTTACGGATTGAGTTCCCAATGTCCATGGGTTGGACTTGAACCTCATCTTGAGGTTGAGCTTAGTAGAATTGCAAGTATGATAAATGACATAATGTCTGTGGATACAGCCCTCAATAAGGAGGAGAACATATTAGCTGCAGACTATATATCGGATAAGCTGAACAGGATCTTTCTATCCAATGCAGGACGCTGCAGAGCCTATGAGTTTGTGGGAGCATGTTTGGTATTGCTACCACAGCCTCTACACCAAAAAGCCACTTCGGAAACCTCTTGGCCACCTCCGGATTTGTTGTTTTGGTTATTGGTATGATCAGCTTCGTTCTGTCGAAGTATGTCTAAACACCTTACTTCTGCCATACACCTTCTTCCGGTGGGTTTCAACCCCAGTGACCCTGCTGCTCTTCAGAGCCGCCGAGAAGGGGGGGGCAACTGCATACAAGAAAAAAGATTCTTACTTCGATACAAGAAAAATGGGCACAAGAAAAAGGCAACGGTTACCCGATTTGTTTGAAGCCAAGGATGAGGAGCCGTCAGGAATCCGTATTAATGATGTGAATAATACTTATAGCAGGGATCAACAGCTCCTGCTTGGCATTGAGGAAGCTCTTTATTCTCCAGTGCTACCACGTGCACGTGAAGTGGCCCAGGTGCTCATTGGTATCGAGAATGAAACCGAGCGCTGGGGCCTCATTGCTTCTGTGTGGTCAGAGATGCTTTACAACATCGCGCCTCGCTGTGGGGGTGCTTTCCACTACGAGCATCTAAGCCAAGGGGGCCAGTTCGTCACGCATGTGTTTTCCTTCTAATGTACTATCTAGGCCCTTTCCTACCAACGCCTGGTAGTTGAGCTCCACGCGTTGTGTCATTGTGTAGTGTGAAAGGCGATCATCTTTTTACTGTTGTATCTGTCGTGTCCATGTTCCGTTGTGTCATATTCAGGTGGCTTTGTCATTGATTTACGTACCTTAGTTACCATGGCTCTTCTTCTACCACCACTGTACCAAAATCCACTTACAGAAGCTCTACATAGATACTAGCTACAGCTAGCTCCACGTGTTGCTGCGGGTATCATCGCAAATCTAAAGCCGACGTGATGAGGAAGTTAGCAACTGTCACCACCCACGTTTTGGTAGGCGGTTTACCATTTAGGCTGTTTAGACGCCGTCTAGACGGTTTAAACGGTTAGGTTACTGTAGCATGGTTTCAGCAGTTTTCGACACGTATGAATGGTGGTTTTACATGTATGTATGAATGACTATTTAAGGCTAAACTGAACAGAGCAAACCATAGGCTAAACTGAAGCTTAATTGAAAGCAGCCATGTCTAATTTCGAGCTAATCAGGACAGCAGGACGGAGCACACCATAGCAGAGATCAATCCTACAATAGATTAGACCGAATCAAAGCAAAATCGACTAATTAAGGAAGCATGATAGAGTGTGCAAGAAAGAGGAGGGAGCAGTACATGCGGGCTGCAGTCGAGCTGAGGTGTGCATCGGAGCTGGACGGACGTCTGTCTTGCACTCAGGCGGATGCATGCTGCAGCTGGACACGCGGCAGGTCGGCGTGCTGCAGCTGGGCAGGTCAACGACCGCGTGCGCGAGAGCTGGGCGGCGGCGTGAGTGCGAGAACTGGATAAAGATGCGGATGCGCTAGCCCTTTGGCCAATTTTCTCTCCCGACCCGCCAAAACTGCCGCTCCTTCGTTTCCTTCCCGCCTCCCTGATTTAGCGCCGCCGCTCATCGTGGAAACGCCGCACGAAACGGATGAATCGACGTCCAGATACGTTTCGCCCGTTTTCAGCATTTCATTCTGTTTTTGACCGTATAAACGGATCGACCGTTTAACTGACCGCCTAGGGCCTAAACTCCACGGGAGGCTGGCGTTTAACGTCTACACGCGTCTACACGGGCGTTTAGAACCGTTTAGGAAAACGTGAGTCACCACAGATCCAGCTTGATGCAGAGATCTGCCTTGCTGGCCTCATTAACATAACAATCTGCGGTTGCACATGCAACAAAGTAGATTGAAATCAATCTGGCTGAGACAAAAGACCGACCAAATCTCAGCCAAAAGGATCATATTATGCCACCAGACTCAGAGAGGGAGCAAAGAACGGAGTCCAATAAGTGATGAAATCACCTTACAGGGGCAGCCCGGCCTAGAATCGAGGTACGGAGGGCTGAAGGGCTCCCAGGAGGAACTGTGGGGCAGAGCCCCGAGGGCATCCGTCGGGGGATAAGCGGCTGGGGGCTCGTCGTAAAAAAGCAAGTGCGCGGTTTTGTGCAAATATACCACGACTTCGGAATTTTTCTTCTTCGTGTCAAAATATTTTCATTAACAGGGAGGCTCTCTGTAAGGAAAACGAATGAGTTTTCTTTTGACCGAGAGCCTGTATGGACTGGGGGTTGATTCTTCGGATGACGTGGTTGTCCAGGAAGCGAGGCTTTCGTGTACACGATTGATTTTTTTTTTTTTTTGCGAGGGCACGATTGATTGTTTTAGATGTTCTATCTAGGCAATTGCTGATTTGCGTCTCAAAAATGCAAGTCGTTGTTGAAGTCAGTCTTACACATGCATATCATCCAACGACGCATAAAGTTAGTTTTAATAAACAAAGGAAGTAAAAAAAACAAGAAACTTCTCCTGTTTATCCATGCTGGTTACGTGCGGATAGCTATTTTACCGGAGTTTGGCGTAGCACTAAGCCTTGGAACTTGAAGCATTACCACAGTTCAGCTTTTGTTTTTGAACGGAAACAAGATTGGGATACCCTTCCTGTGCTTTTATTAACATTAGTGTGTTAATTGTACAATTTTGGTTAGCAAGAAAAGATAAAATAAGGCTATGTACATATTTACAAACTGGACAGCCTCCATCGCTTGCTTCTTGCTTGAGTTAGCTCGATGCATAGCGAGTCTGAAGATTTCTTTGAACTCTTTCTTCCACAAGGGGAAAGACAGTGCCCCTCCATTAAAGATGATACTAGCCTTTCAACCCGTGCATCGCACGGGCTAGAAAAATATAAATATCATTTTATTCGTTCCATATTCCATCTCACACTAAAAATCATATTCCCAACTAAAGTATTTTAATTTTATATCTAGATGCCTATCTTTTTTAGTTATATTATATGATTCAGTTACTTATTATTTATAAAATCCTTTTTAAGGTGTGTTTCCCAAACAATTGAAAGAAATTATATTTTTAATTCAAAATTATTATATGGGTTTATTTCGAAATTAACATGTTTTATTAAATTTAATTCAAATTTATTTTTTCTTATTAATAATGGCATGGTGGGTGATGTAGAAATAGGAATTATGTGCACTTTTTTATTATTTTTTTTGTAATTCCGAATTTAACTATTTTTTGACTCACAATGGCATGTGGGTAATTTAGAAATAAGATTTATGGGTATTTTTACTTATTATTTCTATTTTCGAATTTATTTATTTATTGACTCAGAATGGCATGGTGGGTAATTTAGCAAGAGGAATTAGGGTAATTTTTTGGCTATTGTTTATAATTCCAAATTTGTATATATTTTTAATTGTAATGGCATGGTGGGTAATTTGTAAATAAGTATAAGGGATCTTTTTGACTAAGATTTTATAATGGCATAGGTGGGTAATTTAGATCACGTTTAGATCTAAAGGCTATCATTTATCTTGCTTTAATTTGTACGGCCGGATGTTTTGCTTTTTTGCCAGAATTTCTAGCATTTTCTTCCGATTAACGTGGAGGCCTCAAAAGGAGCCTCTAATTAGTAAATATAAGATTGTTCCTCTGAATCCAAATAGCCCCGGCTGCTATCATAGTCACCTCCATGTAGCAGTCAAATTGAAAGATACTTTTCTGCTCCTGTACCATCTCAATTACTGGCAATGACAAATCCTAAATAATATGGAGTGACGTCCATCCAGAACATCTGTGAAAACTGACACTCAAAGAACAAGTGCTCCTTGTTTCCTTAGTGTTGGTACCACAAAGGGCACAGTCCCGTATTTGTGCTTTTGACCATGAGTTTGGCTGAGTTTGGCGTAGCCGTCAGCCATAATGGTTTATGATACTGCATTGAGTCTCTCGATCGGTATAAATATACATGATTTGGAGGAAAAGAATCTTTTCGGTACATATGACAATACTAGATATATTTTTGTTTCGAAATAACGGTACTGGATACATAATCTAACCTAACCTACCAAATATAGTCTAACATGCTTGACTATTAGCGCGTCAGGTCGCAACTCGTGCCCTTGACGGGAAGAACCAAGGCTCTTGTTGTCTTGCACCGTCTGACACCCCGCAAGCCGATTGCTACTGCCTGGAATCTAATTTATTTTAAGAGTGAATTGCAGTCGAAGTCCTGAAACTTTTTCTGTATTCTCATCTAGGTCCACAAACTTTAAAAAGGGAGTTCTAGGTCCATGATATGTGCAACTAAGGTCCAAACCCATTCAACCTGGATACTAGAGCTGATATGTATTTCCATTTCAGTGCTGATGTGGACATACGAGAATTGTTTGACATCTGGATGGTTGAATCATTTACTAAATCATACAATTTGAAAGCAATTGTTGCAATGTTTTACTCCCACCATTTCAAAATATATGCGGTTCTGGTTTTGTACCTGGTTCGTTGAACATTTTCTGAACCTGAACAAGAATATGTCCAGATTGATAGAAGAATCTATGAAGTAGATACGCATAAACATAGCTAGAATTGCTTATATTTTGAAAAAGAGGGAGTAGTTCTTAAGTTAAGCTCAACATATTTGCGACACTTTCATTACATTTAGCAAAAATATCTACAATTTCATGCCAGTAATGACTTTTTGGCCGTCCACGTTGGCTTTAATAGCCACAGTCCTCTCTTGCATCACATAGTTTGTGGACCTATATCTCCATTTTAAAATTTCATGGACCTAGGTGAGAATAAAAAAAAATTTAAGGACCATGAATGCATTTACTCTAAATTGTTTTTCAGCTAGCTCTAGATCGTGGAAAGACCGGTTTTCCTTTATATTGTAGGAAAGAAGTTCAGAGTTAGATATTCCGAAAGATGTATTTCTTTGTAACCATCTCGTTGCAAACAATGTAGCTTCTGTCCGAAAGATAAGTTGATTGTCATTTTGCTTTCTATGAGAAGGGTACATGCTGCTTTCCATTTGAAACCCCTGATCGCTTCAATCATTTTTTTAATCATATGTCTGGAGTTTGGTTTAGTGGGATGAGTTATAAATTAAAAGAGAAATTTTCTGCAAAATAAATTCTTGAAGTAGCCACGGGACATCGTTTTGGATTTTGTTTGCTGCTGCGCATTCTGTCTAGTTCATTCCTACTATCTTGCAGCAAAGAAAATCCATTGCAGTCCCAAATACCAATTCCACGATTGAATACTGTCTCACAATAAAATTGCCCAAATAGAAAAGATATAATTGTTAATAGAAGCATCTGCATATTACGTTGGGATATATGTTTGACTGGAAATAATGATATTGTGTAGTTCCAGTGAAAACTTATATGCAGTACTACATATATAGGGAAAGAACCAGTTACGGTTCTTGGCACAGTTGCAGCCGAGTGAAGAGGACGAGATGATGACCTAAAGATTACTTGGCATTCATGAACTATGTCTACCGTTTATGTTTGTTTGCTTTTCCTTTAATTTCGTGTGAGTCTCAGCAGATATGCCGCTGACTTCAATAGAGGCTATAATGTTTGGAATTATTGTGTTTCTACCTCAAGATTGACTCTCAATAGCGATTTTACCCCTCTTTTTTCAACCTTGTGATTTTGTCCCTGGTTTATATTGAAGAGTGCCTTTGCCCCTGAAATGGGGTAAAATCGCAATATTTTTATTGCCTTTTTACCGCTGATAGGGGTAAACTTTGTCTTCGTTTTCAAATTGCAGGGGTAAAATCACAAACCCTAAATTTCAGGGGTAAAATCACAATTGGAAGGCAAAGCAGGGGTAAAAACGCAATAGCCCCGTAATGTTTTTAGGACAAAGGCTGGGGCGTTTCAGTGAGGTTGAGAAAGGCAAGCCATGAAGTTTGGAATTATCGGATCTAATTGGAATCTTTTTTTAAGAAAGATCTAATTGGAAATTGAAGTAGCAGAACGAGCATAGCTTAGCCGGGTTCTTTATGGTGGAATCAATCTACCTGGGTTCAAGTCTCAGATTTGGAATGGGTATTACAAATTTACGGCTCTTTATTCTGTCACTAGAAGGTGACGTCTCAGTCGACAGCGAGACACTCGTGATGACTTCTTTAATCTCAAGATCAACCATTTTTTCAAAGGCGCTCATAGGGAGTGATAGTGTTTGCATGTGTGTTCATTGAGGTGAATACTCATACGTGTTTGTGAGCAGTGGCGCAACTTTGCCCTCGATAGGACTAGGGCCATTAACTCTAGCTCAAAGCTACAATGGGGAACAACCAATATGTAAAAGATTACGGGGCTATTATGTTTTTACCCCTGCTTTGTAAATAGTATTATAAAGGGCCATTAACTGAAGTAAAACAACGTATGCACGCAAGAGGAGTTTTACGGTGCCTTAAACCACTGGTATTATACTAGTGGTATTATAAAGGGTATTATGGTTATTTTAATTTTATCGGTATGCTTTACATCGCATCACCGCCCATTGAAATTGTTGCATCGCCAACCCCTCTCCCCACAATCTCACCATGCCGCCACCTATAATATTACCGTCACGCACCTATAATATTACCCTAGTATTATTAATACTACTAGATCCTCTAATTTTAAATACCACTAGTATATACTGGTGGTATGAGGCAATATCACTAGTATATACTAGTGGTATAGGGCACCGTAAAACTCTCCAAAAAATATGGAAGTACTAAGTTGGAGATCATTGCGCGGCGTGATTATATTTGGCCATCTTGTTAACCATTGCGTGATTAGTTTCCTCTTTTTCCTGGTGGTTCAATACAATCAGAGACTTAATTACTTCCTCTAATTTCAAAATACTTGTCGTTTTGATGTTGTCCTAGGTCAAACTTTTAAAATTTTGACTGTATATACTTTTTTATGTGTTAAGTTTCGAAATGTGAGCATAACATGAGTAGATTCGTATTGAAATATGATTTCATAAAAGTATATTTCAACTATATTTATAAATATTTTATAGCGAAAAGTTCTAGTCAAAGCTATATTTTGAAGACCGTCTCGATGTCCAAAACAACAACTTTTGTAACACTGGAGGGAGTAGTGTCTCTTTCCAGTTTTGAGACAGTCCTTCTGTTGTCATACTCTGACCATCAAATACTTGTCTGTTTCTTGCTAATCAAATGGTCCAGACAGCAATCAAGATCGTGGGCCAAATATTTTTGTCGTTAAGGGTTCTATGTGAGCCTGCTAAGGCCGAGCTGGCGGCCGTCATTTTTTTCCCAACGAAGGACAATTATATTAAAATATAAAAAAGTCCATTTTACTCTTCTAAACAATTCAGTTTGTCCGTTTCACATTCTAAATAAAATGATAGCTCACTTTACTCCCCCAAACAATTTCAATCGGTGCAATATACACCTTATTGAAGTTTATCTTTTTTGTTTCTTGGCCTACAAGTGGAATTTGAAGTTCAACTTTTGCATGATGATAGTCCCACAATAACCTATGTTAAAATAATTTTTAACTATTTTTCTGATATCATTTGTATGCATATATGGGTAACTGGAATTAAGCTATGCAAACGGTATTTAAAAATGTAGCATAATTATTTTAACATAGGTTGTCATGAAAGTTGCCATCATGCAAAATTTGAGCTTCAAATTCCACTTGCAGGCCGAGAAACAAAAAAAGACAAACCTCAATAAGGTGTATCTTGCACCGAATGGAATTGTTTAGGGGAGTAAAATGGGGCTATCATTCTGTTTAGGGTGTGAAACGGACAAACTGAATTGTTCAGGAGAGTAAAATGGACTTTCCACATAGAAAAAAGTCTAACAAAAAAAAATCAAAAAGACAATACTAAGTACAGACTTTTGCATCAATACTCTGACAACTAACAAAAAAAAATTAAGTATTTTACTCACCTTCACCATTACTTGTTCCATTGAATCAGCCGAAAAGCAAAAACCAAATCAAAACCAAGTCCTCTCCAAACGTCCATGAGAGACGTCAAAGTTTGTTTTTTTAGGCGAACATCAAATTTTGTTGAAGCCGCAAAACCCACCGCCTTAGAAATTGTAAAGACGGATCTAACTCTTTGAATAAGAATCGGCCACATTTCTGTCATTAGAAACAAGAAAAGATCCTATCTCACTAGCCCTTCATTGTGGCCGGATCGAGCCACGACAAAACGAGGAAGGGTCCGTTCCGTGGCGCCAAAATCATCTCTCATCCTCGCCATTGCCGTCAAAAAACATAATTCTCCATGCCGCCTCGCTAAGAAGGATGCCACAGCCGCCGCCACCACCGTTTTCCCCTTTTGCTGGAGCCGCCATGGGAAACCAACGATGCCCAAATTCCTCGAAGATGAGAAGGGAACACGAAAATCCAAACACCAAAGGATATGTCATGATAGATTCAAACCTTAAACTAGAGTTCAATCTACTAGCACTACTACTAGGGAGATAGGACCTCCACACTCTCTTGAGCCGCCGGTGAGATCACCGGAGACGAAGAGAGAGAGGCCCAAGCGGAAGAGGCTGCGGCGTGCCCTAGGGCGAGGCGGTGGCGGCTATAGGACACAAAGTCGTACCATTTGACTGAGATCTGGTCATGATGCTTAAATGACACAATGTCAGCATTCAAATAGCTTGTTGTTTCCACTGAGTTACATCCATGGGGGCATTGAGCTGAATCGAAAATTCTCTTGGTTTGATTCTTCCTTTGGTTGCAAAGCCCAAGCAAAGATTTTCATTTACTTGGTGCCATACTATCTCAAATCAAAGGCGTGATTGGGCACTTCTGTCCTCCAAAGAAGAGGGTACAGTAACAAGCTTTAACTGAAAAGGGACGGTTGGGAAGGTCCAAATCTCATTTTCCTTGTATCCTGCCTGTCAGAGAGTGCTATGTTAACTCAGTAATTCCAGCAAAAGTATCAGTTCTTGCTCAGATCTGTCTGACGTTAGGTGTCCAACTCTGATCTGGCAACCTCCTCCTTTTGAGACAAAGCTGAAATGCTTCCAAATAAAAACGGACGGATGGAGTAGCAGTCTAATACCAACATTCAACTGTTGAACATGTGAGAATAAAGCAGGGAATTGTTGTGCCAACGGTTTATTTGTTGATCCAGCTGTCGAACCAGAATGCTAGTAGTATTTTTCTTTACCATTTCCAACATCCACTACTGTCAGAGCTCTGTACAAGGGTATGAGCTTGTTAATTGAGTTCTACTAGTGCACACACATTTGACAACGCAACACATTGGGACGAGATTCTTGGGAACAAAATATCTGAAGTAAAAAAGTAATGATCTGTTGCGGCTCTTTTACTCCTGCTGAAAGAAAGAAACAAATTAACAACCTGAAAAAGAAAGAAAGAAAATACCAAAAGCAGGGTTTACTGTGGACAGCTTTTTATTTCCGTTTAGGTGCTCTGGTCAACCACATCGATCACATGACGAAATTGATTAATTATGACCTCGATGGTGCGTTTTTCACATGGTCGGTGCATCTACTTTTTTTGCTCCATTGTCCGTTGTTTTCCGTGCAAATGGAAGCGAACGCGCCGTCCCAAAATTTTCACATGTTTTTGACACATTATTTTGACACATTATTTTGACCACATTTGATACATGAACGAACAGTAAAGTTGAAAACCAAATGGACGCAGGGTCCGGTTACACTCGAGCGCGCCGTCAAACGCTCTTACAGTTGCTGTCGAACCATCGTGCACCAGAGCGCCGCGGCGGCGGCGGCGACATGGACGACGGCGACGCGAGGATAGCCTTCTCATCGTCCGCCTGGCTCCTCTCCTTCTTCGACGTCGACGGCGACGGCGACGCAGCAGTGGAGGCGGCGTCGTCGAAGTCCTCCAGCCTGAAGGCCGGCCTCCACGGCGGGTCCGCGACCCTCAGCCGCTTCCTCCTCGCCGCCCCACCGCTGCCGCCGTCGGCCGTGTCGCCGGCGCCGGGCGTGTACACCCTCCTCATCGCACGGATGTTGGCCAGCAACGCGTAGAACCTCTCCACCTGCTTGTCGTCCACGTCCTCCTCGCCGCCGCCGGCCGCGGCAGCAGCGCCGTCGGGCAACGGCGTCTGTCGTGCGGACGACGGTGCGGCGCCTTCACCGGCGCGGTCGATGCCGGTCGGCTGTGCCGTCAGCGCAGCCTTGCCGCCGTCTGCCTTGCTGCCGTCCATGGCAACGTCGTCGTAGACAGCTAGCCGAGCGGGCTGTGTCTGGCTTGATCGTTACAATGCCGGAATGGTTGGGAGAGGGAGAGGAGTGGTGAACGCGGTTGCTGCTGCGGAAGTGCTGAGAACGTCGTTGCGTTGCGTGATGGAGAGTGAATGAATTTATAAGGACAATGGTGATGATTCGCGAGGGGGAGAACTAAGCAATATGTACTGCCGCAACCGACAGGCGGCAGCGCGCGGAAGCACACTCCTGATTGGATTTTTTTTTTTTTAAGGGCAAACCGGCAGGTGTTCTGCCATTTCATTATAGAAGGAGGAAAAACAGAGCATAAAACAGAAAAGGTCCCAGGAACCGGCAGCTTATGCTGCCTGAACAAAGTTCTAAGCGGGTCTAAAAGAAGAAAACGAAAAACTGGAACTTTATAGGTCAAACAACATTAATCCTTTGGAGCTAAGCTGTACTACTCAAAATTTCAGCAACATCCACATTATATTCGCGCTCCTATTCTGCAGCTGCTAGCAGTGGATTTCTTCTTGCAAGATTGTATTGGTTTATTTCCTGATTGGATTGCTCATATTAATTCTCGATTATCATCAGTACCCTTAGTAGCCAGACGAATGAAACAATCAAACGTTCTTAGCTCACTTTCTTTCGATTATAATGGATTTGGTGCAACAGCAATATTTTGGTCGCCACAAATATCGCGATGAGGTCAAGCCAGACCAATTGGGGCTTGGGGGACACATGACACACTATTGAGTGAGTGGCTCAAACCGATGAGCGATGCCACCATCACCGTACCTTTTCGCTTTTGTCCAATTACAATAGACCACGAATTGGTGCTTATACAAACAGGACGCCGGTGTGAAGGTCCTCTTTCTTAATCCGCACTGACCAAAACGCCCTCCACGGGTTGCTGACTCGCTGATTTGCTGGCCACTGATGCACTGTGTGGAGAAAGCGGATCCTCCTCTGGCTGGCATCATCCAGTGACGCATGCGCGCAGACGACGTCAAAAGCACGCCCAAGTCACAACAAAGGAGAGGAGTAGTCCTTTTTTGAAGCATCAATTTCCATTTGCTTGCCGTTTAAAAAAATATTCCATTTGCTTCCAAGGATGACCGCATGCTTCTGACATCAGCACGGCCAGCAGCTGGATCTTTGCCACCTAAGTATGAGATTGAGGGGTAAATTACCAGAATCGGCTTGACCATTCTGCGGTGGATGGTATCGTCGTCTGGCAAACAGACCATTAGCAGCACCATGATGAGCGATTAAGATTTGGGATGTTTAAAAGCACGCGTGAGGCAAACCTCTCGAGCCAAAATGAATGTTTAAAAGTCGACAAATGTTTAAATTTTAAACAGGAGTGAGTACATTATCGTTTAGCAAAAGGTTCCCAGAAATGAAACCACCGGCACAGACATTAAGGTGTCTATATCTATCCACATAAACTCTTCGAAACAAAATACCAGAAAGTGTCTGCTGGCTGTTGCTCTTTCAATCCTTCTGAAAGAAACAGATATAGCACAAAAAAGAAATAAAACAAAATACCAAAAGCAGGGTTTATGTGGACAGCTTCTATCAGTTGAGCTGGGTTACATCACATAAAAAGGGAAAGAAATTGTTGCCTCAAACTCAAGGGTACGTGGTTCACATGGTCGGTGCCTCTACTTTTGGTCCATTGTCGGTCGTTCTGGGTGAAGCACTCCCTATTTCCACGTTCTTTTGAACATTATTTTGGCCACATTTGGTACACGCGGCTCTTTCATTAATTTACATCTCGCGGCGAGCTGTCAAATGCTGTTACTGTTGCTGTCGACGCGTCGTGCACCCGCGCGCGGCGTCTGCGGCTGCGACATGGACAACGGCGACGCGGCGACAGTGGCCTTCTCATCGTCGTCGTCGTCCCCGTCCGTCTTCGTTGCGCGCCTCGACGTAGCAGTAGTGGCGGCGGCGTCCTCGAAGTCCTCCGGCCTGAACGCCGGCCTCCACGGCGGGTTCGCGATCCTCAGCCGCTTCCTCGCCGCCCCACCGCTGCCGCCGTCCGCCGCGTCGGCGCCGGCGCCGGGCGTGTACACCCGCCTCATCGCGCGGATGTTGGCCAGCAGCGCGTAGAACCTCTCCACCTGCTCGTCGTCCACCTCCTCGCCGCCGCCGCCGCCGCCGCTTGCCTCCGCGCCTGCTGCCGCGGTGGGCGCGCCGAGTGGTGCCGCGGCCGCAGCGCCGTCGGGCACCGCCGGCGTCCGCCGCGCCACTCGCGGGGACGGCAGTGCGGCGCCTTCCCCGGCGCGGTCGCTGCCGGTCGGCTGCGCAGCCTTGCCACCGTCTGCCTTGGTGCCGTCCATGGCCACGTTATCAGCCGAGCAGCTGGCTGGCTTGATCCAAACAATGCAGGAACAAGGATAGGGATGGAAGATGAGAGGGAGAGCCTGGAGAGGAGTGGTCGGCGCGGTTGTTGCTCCTCGTGCCAAGGATGTCCTTGCATTGCGTGATGGCGAGTGAATTTATAAGGATCGATGATGATGATGATTCGCGAGGGGCAGAGTAGAGAACTGACGAGTGCTACAGTATCACCGACAGCGACATCGTGCAGGGTTATGCGGGCGTGTGCTCCTGATATTCTCGATTATCACCGATTAATTAACAGCCAAACGTACTAATAAACATTTCATTTTGCCATCATACTGTAATGGATTTTGCGGCAGCTGCTAGTAGCACTGATGGCTACAAGCCTACAACCACAAATCAAATTGAGAAGATGAAACTATATTGAGTAGCTACAACCGCGAGAGAAATGCCATCAATCGTTCCTCTTCGCCGTCTTTGCCCAAACACATTAGATCAGCACTTTCTGTTTAGACAAACAGGACCCCGTGTGAAGGTCCCCTTTCTTTCGTGACACGAACCTCAGGTTGCTTTTGTTTTCCTTTTTTGACACGAACCTTGCGTAAGTACTCCCTTATTTGTTGACGAACTCTGTGGCGAATGAGGACCCTCACCACGCGATGACTCGAACGCAAACACCAAAGGCACACCAACTGGCCGCCACAAAGGAGAGGAATATTTTGGAGCATCCGTTCCCCCTGTAGATGACGCTATGCTTGTGACGCAAGCAAGGCACGCACGCAGTGACGGCAACCCAGTCCAGTACTGTGTCACTGTTTGTGTCCAGCTTTTGTCGTTGCAACTATGCACGTCGCCGGTCGGGCAGACCACGAGTCCACGACCAGCAGCTCGAGAGGTCAGGTACCCCCACCGAAAGCGTTGTCGGCCTCGATCGGTATAGCTGGGTGAAGTAGTTGTACTCCTGCTATTTATTCCTGCATTGCCTCGATCGTGTTTGTGCGTAGTACAGGCTTAAGCTTTATTATAGTCTTTTACTGCTAATAGATACATCTTGGGAGCGGACGTGTTGGCTCTTTGTTTTCTTTGATCAAATATTATGTTAACTAATAGATATGTTATTTTCTATAAAATTTACGCCTAATTATTTGATTTTTCTACTCAAATGGGTCTCTTTCTACCGTCCATGACTGATGATCAACATTCAATCTATGGGTCGTCAAATATGATCAGACCTCAGCCTGTGTCTCTGTGACCTACATAGCAACTTAGTGCAGGGGTGGATTTTAGGGGGGGGGGGGGGGGGGGGGGGGGAGGGGTGCATAGGGGACAGCGTCCCCCAAATTTTTTACAAACTACTGTTTATATATACCATATATATACATAGAAAACCTTATCAAATATACATCTTTTAAGCCTAAATGCTTAGGAGAGAGCAAAACAAATGAAAAAAATGATTTCTAATTTTTGTTCCTACATAAATTTGAATTTTGGTGGACGTTATGGTTAAATTGTACCCCCATATAGTTGAAATCTTGGATCCGTCACTGGCTCAGTGTCTTACTTTTTACCAAACAATCCACAACACGAAAAACGCCTCTCGCATTATCATTTGCACAAGTTCAAAGCATCCAGTTCTTCTTGGTTGGAAGGATAGGGCCTGATGAACCGTGAAAATCAAAGCAACTTAATTGACCCAGCATCCGGTCCTCAAGAGAAAGGGCCAAATTAAGGGTACAATGATCCAAGTAGCTGCTGGTAGTGGGTGATGATCAGTGGCACTAGGTCTTTTTGTACTTGGCATGTCTTTTCTATTCGCGCATCTTGGGGTCGGACTCCAATGTTTATTGGTAGTAACGATTTTTGCTTAAACAAAGCAGACCCCAATACATACTGCGTAAGTCCAGTTTCTTTATGAAAGTTGACGAAAGTACCCATGCCGTCCCGGATCCCCTGCGCTCGTGCCGGTGGGGCAAAACGGGGAGGGGAAGTTGCAGTCCGCGTCTCCGTCCACCTCCTCCAAGGACCGGACCGCAACACCAATGCGGGGAGGAGGAATCTGCAGCAACTGCGAGTTCTTTTTCCTCTGCTGACGGGATTCTGGTGACGTCATTGCGGAACACAAGACTGACGTCGAGTTCGAGTTCGAGCACTTCCCTGCATTAGTATGAGAGCTTTTTTCGCCAGGCGTGCTTCGGACGACCACCGCGCGATCCCGACGACTTGAGAAGTTGAGAGCTGGTCGCGTACTCCTACTAATTAACTTGAGGTACTCACTGACCCAGGTGCCGTGCGTGTGCTTTCCGCCGAAAACGTAACGACGGGCACAAGTGATGATTCAGCTTTGAAGGCAGGCAACTCTCTGCACTCTACCGGACGGGTAACTCCTGGTGTTGGCCACCCGTATCACTGTATCAACCACCCACTTGTTACTGCTAATCCTGTCGGAAACTGACAGCAGCGCAGGCACACGGAACTGACAGTACGAATCTTGGAGAAGAAACGCTTTCTGTCCTATTGAACCCTACATCGTATGTATAGTACTATTGCAGCGTAGCACTACTAGCTACAATATCGTCCCACAAATGAAAAAACTGAGGCCTTGCTTGGAAGTTAAGAATTTCATATGAGTTTTACAAGAATTTCACAGGAAACAGTTCAAACGGGGGCCGAGGGCTTTTCGCAAGTGATTTGCTCGTTTTCAGGAGGAGGTTAATTAATTATGGCAGCACAGGATCTGCAAATGTAACTCTGACAGTGAAACTAGTCGAATGTTGGAGAAGTATGATGATTTTAGCTAGCTGCAGAAATTAAACACCGACTTTGATCATCTGAATTCCACACATCAGACTACTAGTAGTACATAGTTTGGATGAGCCAAGGGGAAGAGCCCCACTCCACTCCATGGAAAACTAACATCAGAAACACACGGGCCATGCATGCTATACGCACAAGAACATGCATGGCCGGACATTAGCATTCAGCACACGTCACCCGCGCCCTGCGACGCGGCCGTCGATCGGACGTCCGCTCGGTCCCACGACCTCACCGTCATCGTCGGCGCCAGTCGACGTCACCGCCAGCCTCCTCGCACCGCCGCACATGCCCTCCATCTTCTTCTTCTTCTTCCCGGCGCTCTGCTCCTCGGTCTCGAAGTCCTCCATCCTGAACGCCGGCCTCCACGGCGGCTCCGCCTCCCGCGCCCGCTTCCTCCCTCGGACGGCCGCTCCATCGCCGGTGAATGAAGCGACGCCGTACATGCGCCTCAATGCCCGGATGTTGGCGAGCAGCGCGAAGAACTTGTCCACCTGCTCGTCGTCCTCCTCGCCCTCGCCGCCGCTCCCGACCTTCTCGGCCGCCGCGTCGTCGCTGGGGACGCCAGCGGGCAATGCCTGCTTCTGCTCCACGTCCACGGACGACGCGGCGTCGCCGGTAGTGGGCGTCGGAGCTTTCTCCTCCCGTGACGCCGTGCCATCCATTGCCCGCGCTTGGGGAGGTCAAGTCTTGTTGGTGCGCTGGTTTCACTCACTCAGGGACCACACGGGTGGAACCAGTTGAACAAGGGAGGAGCAGAGCAAGAGGCAGAGGACAGAAGGCTATGGAGAAGCTGATCTGGTTAAGTAGAGGCGCGCCGTACGTGACGACGCATGCATGCGCGACCTGCTGTCGTGGGAAAAAAGGTCATCGCGTCAGTACATTTTAGTTGATTCCAAAGCCGTGGACCTCTGTAGCGAGGCTGCCGGATGGTCTCTGTCTTCAAAATTTAATTACTTGGTGTACAAAACCGATTACTGGGGCAATGTGTACCGAAACTTGAACCAAAGACTTGGTTCCGGTCTTCCATAATGATGATACTGTACCTTGGACACCGGTTGCAGGGCAATAGTACCGTGCTCTCGTGACTGGGTCCTGTCATCAAAGCGAAGAAAGAAAAGAAATAGTGAGTGCTAAACCCGTTTGATTGAGTAAACTGCCCATCCGGCCATCAGCCTGTGCTTTCCTGATATACTGATCGGTGATGATGGGAAGAACATCGTCAGGGAGACGACGACACCGGAGACGAATCCATGGAATCACCGGTGGCATCTGCGGTGCCGCCACGCACGTCCTCATAGCCGGCGACGTGCCCGCCAACTGCAAGCGCCACGAGGAAGTAGAAAAATGGAAGATGAAGAACGTTGCGGCGATGACGTTGCCGAGATGAGCTAAGCAAGGATTGCGTAGCGTCCGGGCACACGGGTGGGTCACCGGCCCGCCGCCACGGTGCATGCTCGGGTCGCCGTCTCGCCCGTCCAGCATATCGTCGCTACCACGAATAAGGCCACGCTCCCGTGGGGTCGGACCCTGCAGAAACTACGTGCAGATCATGATTCGCTTCACCTGTCACGAGCGAAAGCGATGTACGCATTACACCTCGGAGAAGTTGAGGAGGCTGTGGAAAGTGCACGGGGTGAGGGCAGAAGAGAGAGCGCATGGCATGACCGAAAGGTTGGGGTGAGGGCAGAAGAGAGAGCGCATGACCGAAAGGTTACCTGCTACGTACAGCAGGTCTCCATCAGTGCAAAGCAGGCACACTTGTCGTGAAAAACAAATCATCGCGCTGGCTTTTACCTGTAAGTGAGCATCTGCCAAAAGCTTGACTTCGTGGCCAGCCGGGTGGTCTTTTTTTTTTTTCCTAGAGAAGTTTAAACAGGCGAGGCAACCGTGAAAAATTTTACAGGATCTGTCCCTTTACAGCGGTTACTATTCAAAGGTTTCTTTACAGCGGTGAATACGGACATCCTCGAGCGCAATATTACGAACGAAGCTAAGTTAAATGGAGGATACCGCAAATTGGGGTGCAGGAGCCACCATGACTTGAAGCACGAGGCACGCAAAGCCAAGGACAGAGAGCTACATTACGGTGCAGTTCAAATGATTTGCAAGCATACGAACTAATTTTATTACCGTTGATATGGGTTTTCATTAGGATTTGTCCTGACCAATACTAACTAATTTTAAAACACGATCTAAACTTTCCTCATGTGATGGCCAGTGAATTTATAGAGGACAATTCATATTTTGCCATACCATGAGTTAAAGCTGGAATCTACAGTTTGCAAGTGGAGAGAACAGAATAGCTGAGGAATATGTTCGGTAGCAGCGCTACAGTAGCACCAACAGCGACATGGCGCGAAAGCACGCTCCTGATTGCATCGATCATATTCTCGGTTATCAGTACGCTCTAAACAATTTCCCATTGTACTAATTAATGTGCCAGCATTGCTGCGGCAGTGACAATCATGCCAAAACAAAATGGGAAGATAACACACAATTGAGTATACTAGTTGAACCCAATGAGCAAACGCCATTACCGTACCTTTTTGCCTTTGCCCAAATACATTAGACAAGGAATTTCTGTTTAGACAAACAGGACCATCTTTGCAGGTCCTCTTTCTTAATCGGTACTGACCAAACGCTCTTCGGTTGCTTCCTCACTGATTGTTGGCCACTGATGCAAGCGCAAAAGCCAAAAGCACTCGTACTGGCCGTTCCAAGTTCCAACACAAAGGAGAGAAATAATATTTTGGAGCATGACGCCATGACACTGATGTCATCACAGCATACACCTAATGACGATACGGCTGCGCGGCCTATACTTTTGTCATCACAGCTTTTGTCGTTGCAGCTTAGCCGCAGACCTCGCGTCGCACGCAAGGTTTACAAAACCACGGTAAACCGTACTGGTTTTCACATAAACCAAAAAACCGGTTCGGTGCGGTTTACTCGGTAGTCTGGTTTTCGAATTCAAAATTTAAAAAAAAATAAAAATTGAAAAAAAAAATTGAAACAAAAATATATAAAAAAATAGATGAAATTTGCAGCACAATGGTGGAACAAGAATACAAAAATTCGATTGTTTGATTGGTCAAAAAAATAAAGCAAGATTTCTGGGTTGAAAAAGGAAGGGAAAAAAAAAGAAAAAACCTTTTTTTAACCAGCAAAATTCTTTGATTTTTTTTTCGTGTTGTTGTTGCACCATTGCGCTGCAAATTGCATCTAGTATTTTTACATATTTTTTGTTCCATTTTTTTCAAATGTTCAATTTTTTATTATTTTTAAAATAAAAAACCCCGAACCGAGCAAAAAGCAGACTGCATTTGTTTCCATTTTTTGCTCCGGTTTTCCGGAAATTTGGTCCGGTTTACCAACGAACTGGTTCGGTTTACCGGTAGTTTGCAAATTTCATATTCAAATTTTAGGTTTCAAATTTCGTCCGGTTTTCAGACCGGTTTAAAAAACCGGTAGCCTCCAGTTTGAGCGGCCAGAACGGGATTGTAATCCCTGGTTGCACGTCGCTGGTAAGCCCAGCAACGACCCATCCAGCAGCTTGAGGTCCGCTACTCCCACCGAAGTCTAAAAAAAAAAAGCTACTCCCGCCAATAAAGTTGTCGGCCTCGATAGACACAAAGCTATACTCCCTTTGAAGCCTTGTGTCTATTACGCCTGCATTGTCATGATCGTGTGGGCACGACACATTAAGATCCTCTGCATGACTCCCCTGTCACTGACATTTGAGTTCTCACTGACATTTGAGTTCGGTCTCACATGACTGAGACTGTTAATGCATTAGAAGTACCGCAGAGGATCTTCATCCGGGCACGACACATGCCACCGCAACACATCAAGGATCATGGATTGGAGGGAGAGAGAGAGAGAGAAGGGAATCCTATCGGGCTGCGTTGAGATCAGTCGTAAAAGGTCACTCGAGCCAAAAAGCTTGAGATATGCATAGCCTTGTTTTCCTTGTTGTAAGATCTTCCCCAAAAAGAACCCACCCAAAAATCCATACATTATTACTCCCTCCGTCCCAAAATAGTTGTCACTAGACATCATGTTGACTCTTCGTCTTATTCAAAAAAATTATTTAAATATAAAAAACAAATATGTCATGATTAAAATATATTCAATGATAAAACAAATTGTAAAAAAATAAATAAAATTTGCGCAAAAATTTGAATAAGACGAGTAGTCAAAAAAGTCAACAACGACATTATTTTGGGACAGAGGGAGTACATACTTCGCACAACCTATATGAAATGGACCCAGTCATCAAAAAATCACCTAATATGAATACATATACCTAGAACATGAAGTGTCACCTGGAGTGTTTCCCTGTTAATGCAATCGTGGCGAACTGGCAAAGTGTGGTACTGCTAGTTGTTGTAACCACGTTTGATGGCAGCGGTTTTAGAAGGCCTCGATCAGTAGCGTCTTGTTAGGTAGTAGCATGTTTTGCTTCATTTGGTGGGTTCGTTCGTACGTTGCCAACAATTGACGCATCATCGCACTAGTGAGTGAGACAGGTGTTTTGCTTGTTGGTGCATGCACAGCTTAACAGTTTTAGTTCACGAAATGAACATTTTGGTTTTGAGTAAAAATGGAGCAAGCACAAGTAACTTTGGAGAAAGATCATCAGGAATATAATGTTAGAAATTCAACGCCTGAACAGCCCCGCATTCCGATACATCAGACCACACAAGCCATGCGCACAAATTCGCTTTAACAACGAGCTAGCCGCCGGTCAGCCCACGTCACTCGCGCGCCGCGACGCGGCGACTGGACACGAGCTCGTTTCCACGACCTCGCCGTCATCCTCGCCGTGGTCGTCGGCGACGGCGCCCGTCCACGTGCGCACGGCCGACCGCATCGCGCCGTCCGTGCCCTCCATCTTCTTCACGTGACGCTCCTCGGTCTCGAAGTCCTCCAACCTGAACGCCGGCCTCCACGGCGGCTCCGCGTCCCGCGGCCGCTTCCTCCCCCGGCCGGCCGCTCCTAGGGCGCCCTCGCCACAGTCCGCGCAGCCGCCGGCGAAACGGGCGCCGTGCATGGCCCGCAACGCCCGGATGTTGGCGAGCAGCGCGAAGAACCTCTCCACCTGCTCGTCCTCCTCCTCGCCGCCGCTCTCAGCCTTGAAGGCCGCGCCACCGCTGTCGCTGAGGACGCCCGCAGGCAATGGTGGCACGGGGTGCTGCTGCTCCACCTCCACGCCGTCCACGGACGTCTCGGAAGAAGACTCGGCGTCGCCACCGGTGGGCGGCGGAGCTTCCGCCGCCTTTGACGCCGCGCCATCCATTGCCCGCCCTTGTGACCTTGATGAAGGTCCAATTAAGTCGTGGTGCGTGCGTGCGTGCGCTGGTGTCACGCACGGCACGAGTGAAGGAGACGAGGTAGGAGCAGAGCAAGATGGCAGACGAGGTCACGGAGGGCGAGGGAGGCTACTGCAAAGCTCTGCTTAAGTAGGGGCGTCTGCGTTGTGACGACGCTTGTGCTGCCTGCTGCACGGACGAACTGATGAATCCAAAGACTTGGACCTCTGCAGCGATCCAGCTAGGGATGGTCTTTGTTTGCCCCCAAAATTAATTGAAGAATTGATGTTGATTCGTGATTTGACCGGCCAAATTATCTCTTCTACTGCCGGTAAACGCAAACTTCGTCATCAGCGAGGGAAAATAAGGAAAACGGACGCATACATGTCGGAGTAACAGACCTGCAGAGTCTTATGGTACGACAAAGGTTAATTGAGGCAATGTGTACCCTTAATTGGTCCGGTCTTTCATAACACTGTGTACACTGTTTCCAATCATCAAAGAGAAAGAAAGAAGAAATAGGACGGTGTCCTCGTGACTGTGTCCTGTCATTAAAGGGAACGAGAGAAATCTGTGTGAGTAAACTGCCCATCCACCATCAGCCTGCGCTGGCTTTTCATTCTGCTCGGTGATGGGAAGATGACAACGGAGAAGAATCCATGGAACCACCGGTGGTATCCCCCACGGACGTCGTCAGCGGAAGGCACGGAGAAGTAGAATATGCAGAGCATGTCGGCCGTTGCGGTGATGACGTCGTGGAGGTGAGGTAAGCAGCAGGGCAGCTGCGTCGTCTCCGGGCTCGATCACGGGCGGCGGGGCGGGTCACCGTCGAGACTCGAGCACAGCACGCGCCACGCGGACGCGTTCCTACCGTGAAGGCCTCGCGAAGCTGCAGAAACGGCTACCGATCCATGGGCGATCGACCGTCCGTTGGGTTCAGACGCAGCTTGTGTGCAACGAACGAGTTCATGTGCATACCGTGCATGATCCGCTACACAGGCGCGCGGCAGAACTTTTCTCCTCCCTTGACGCCATGCCATGCCATGATGAACGCAGGCCACTGAGTCCAAGGTGGCGTTCGGTTCCCCCTCTAAAATCCCTCTAAACTTTATACCCTCTAAAGTAAAAAGAATCTTACTATTTAAGGATACTAAATAAAATTTAATTGCAAAACCTTTCTGCAGATGGACGTTATTTTCGAGACGAATCTAATGAGCCTAATTAATCAATGTTTTGACACAGTGATGCTACAGTAACCATCGTCTAATCGCCGCTTAATTACCCTCATTACGTTCGTCTCGCGAAATAGATGGGGAGTCCTGGACTTAGTTGTAATTTGACTTTGTTTAGTACACATAAATCGTGCAGGCATTTTGATGTACCCAAGTCACGAGCGAGATGCTGTGGAAAGTGCTCTGGTGAGGGCAGAACATGACCGAAAGGTTACCTGCTCTGCTACGAGTCTCCATCACTGCAGCCGGCACAGTACAGAGCACGGCGCTCGCTCGCTTTTACAGCAGCATGTGTCGATCACCGCTGTAAAGATGCACAATACTCCCGGTTCTTGTGCATTGCGCAAGCTGCTGCGATGAAAATGGCCTGGTCACTACTCCGTCTGTAACTGTCAGGGAGAGGAAGAATGCAAGAGGAGAAGCCTGGCGCCACAGTACTCTGCGAGATTTTTTAGCACGACTCTGTCGAGTAAAAAAAGTGTTTGGTCAGCAGGCCGGTCTACGACCTTTTGAACCTGACAGACCTCAGCCTGCCCCCGTGTGCCGTGCTGGTCGGTGGTGGGCGCGTAACGTGCTGAAAACGACGACGACATGACAAGCGACGCCGGGTCGCCTGTGGCACCCGCAAAGATACAGCCAACCAGACCAGATCGTAGTATTTTCTAGACTTGATTACTTTTCACTATCAGTTGTTTCATGTCAACAGAAATAATTTGTACTACTACTAATCTTTCACTTCCTCTCTGGCACCGTGGAACCAAGATAATCGCACTGCGGTTCAGAGACAAACCAAAACTAAAATACTACTACATCAGTACATCTTGTATTACGGATACCTCTAAGTACATGTAGAAGTTCAGTTGACAGTGATAGTAAACGTTCGTAAAAGGGAAAAATAAAAATCGAAACGAGCATCAGAATGTGAAAGCAGCAAATCCACTTTTTACAGCCTTGTTAGTTGGTCAACGCACCCGCGCGCCGCATCGCGACCATCCCGGTCCACGACGACACCAACATCCTCGCCGCCGTCGTCGTCGTTGCAGGCGGCGGTGACGGCGCCCTTCTCTGAGAGCCTCCGGTCGCCGCCTCCCTTGATCAGCTTCCTCCTCCGGGCAACGCACAGCCCCGCGTCGCTGGCGTGGTCGGAGACGACCTCCTCCTCGGTCTCAAAGTCCTCCATCCTGAACGCCGGCCTCCACGGCGGCTCCGCCTCCGCGGCCGCTTCCTGGTCTTCCCCGCAGTGGCCCCGAACATGCCCCGCATGGCGCGGATATTGGCCAGCAGCGCGAAGAACCTCTCCACCTGCTCGTCGTCCACTTCCTCGGCGCGCCGCGTCGTCTCCGCGCCGTCGGCGGCGCCGGTATCTGCAGCATCTGCAGACGACGACGCCGGCGGCGGCGGCGGAGTGCTCTTGCTTCCTGGCGTCGCGTCCATTTCCCCGGCAGGGATTCTGATCGAACACAAGAAGTTAACTGTGTGGTAAGGCGAGAGGGATGGATGGAGGGGCGAGAAGGATGGAGCGATGCCGCGGTGAAGAACATTTTGGCGCGGTGATGACGGTCGGTTAAATAGGAGGCCCATGACGCCGTGACGCAGGCGAGCTTTCGTCAGCAGACTGAATAGTTAAACGCGCACTCGCAGTTTGACCCTTTTTTAAGGAAGGATGGGTGGTCTTTGGTTTTGTTTTGAGGTTTAAAAATAGGCCCAATTGATCGAGCTGCAAACAATTGATTTCAGCGAATTGTAGGACGTTTGCGTTGTGACTTTTAAGAGATGCATCGGTCTGTTAATTTGCAAGTTGATGCAACTTGGACCCTAAACAAAGAACCCCATCTCAAGAGTTCAGATTGGGTAGTATTTTGACAAGTGGTACTAGGAAACGACAAAAACTTTCCATTGCTGCGTTAAGCAGGCCTGTGCACTCGCCGAAAGCTTATGAGGTGATACATAAAAAATAAAGTGAAACAAATGCAACTATTATCCTTTTTTTTTTTGCAGTGGAACTATTATCCAATGTTGACACGGGGTTAGTCAAGATCTATGTATGCTACAATAAACGATGACCTTGCAGCGGTCTTGGTCTTCCAAAAATAACGGTTATGGTGGTGCCTTTTTCACTTTCTCCGTGCTGATGAGGACAAGACGTCGATACTTTTAGAGTCTTTTACGTGTATGCCATTATGAAAGATGGTGGTTACCTGTGTGCCACTAAAAAGTTTCTAGACACCTGTGTGCCATCGCGCAAACTTTCTTTTACCTGTATGCCATTTTGGACGGATTGAGAGCAACGGTGTTAATTAGAGATGTAAAAAGACACTGTTGCCCTTGGTTTAACCATTAGAGATTTAAATTCAGAAAAAATGAAATAATTGAGAAAAATTGAAAATAATTTTTAAAAACATAGAAAATCAGGAAAATAAAAAGTAATTATAAAAGCATAAAAAATCAGGAAAAATGAAAACAATTCTAAAAACCGTAAAAGTCAGAAAAATGTAAAATAAATTTTAAAAACCATAAAAATCAGAAAAATATAAATACATTTTAAAAACCATAAAAAATTCAAAAATGTAAAATAATTTTCAAAAACGTAAAAGGGTGGGGAAAATAAGGAAAAGGTGGGAAAATTTAGAAAAGGAGGGAAAAGTTAGAAAAAAAAACATGTTTGATGACCATTGCATACAACCAACAATTGGAATGTAAAACATGTTTGATGACCATTGTTGGTTGGTATGCAATGGTCATGAAACATGTTTTTTTCTAACTTTTCCCTCTTTTTTCTAAATTTTTCCCACCTTTTCCTTATTTCCCTACCCTTTTACGTTTTTGAAAATTTATTTTTACATTTTTGAATTTTTTATGGTTTTTATAATTTATTTTATATTTTTCTGATTTTTTATGGTTTTTAAAATTTATTTTACATTTTTCTGACTTTTTACGGTTTTTAGAATTTGTTTTCATTTTTCCTTATTTTTTATGCTTTTTATAAATTATTTTCGATTTTCCTGATTTTCTATGCTTTTTAAAAATTATTTTCAATTTTTCTATTTTTAAATATTTTTCTCAATTATTTTCATTTTTTCTGAATTTTAAATCCTAATGGTTAAACCAAGGGCAAAAGTGTCTTTTTACATCTCTAATTAACACCGTTAGCTCTCAATTTGTCCAAAATGGCATACAGGTAAAAGAAAGTTTGCGCGATGGCACACAGGTGTCTAGAAACTTTTTAGTGGCACACAGGTAACCACCATCTTTCATAATGGCATACACGTAAAAGACTCATACTTTTACCAGGATCCGAGGTTTCACTGTGGACCCGTCCAAGTTCCGATGGGCATGCGCCGGCGAAGCCTCGATCGAGCGGAAAAAAGAAATGGCCGTGTCGCGGCCGGTGGTGCTCTGTGATGTCACGGTGCTGACGCCACATAGCGTGTATAATGGCAAAATATTTCCAATAAATACTTAAAAAAACTCATGGATTTAAAGTTTTCAGACTAAAAAGAAACTAAGTTTTCATTTTCAGCTCCTCTCCCCACTATAGTTCATACCTTCGCCACCAAGAGCTTGATCGCCATGAATGATTTGGCAATCATAGGTCGTGCGTTGAGAATGTCTAAGATAGAGCGTCGAATTGAAATCCCTAAGAAGATAGGGTCGAGGCAGATGGCACGATTACTCAATCTTCATTTGCGACCAAGAGCATAAATTTTTCATGTATTCTTTGCTCTTTTTTAATGGAACTTGTTTGCTCTCTTTCCCCTAAGTCTATGAGATCAGGGATGGAGCTTTTTCTTATTTGTTCTGATATAGCTTTCAAACATGCAAATTTTTTCCTAGGCATGTGTGCTACAAGGAATGGAGCAAAGACCCTTTTACCTTGTAATTTTGAAAGCTATTTGCATCTTTTCGATGCAGAGGCTGGAATATCAATATATTCTCGCTTCAAAAAAAAATTAGTGGCAAACACAGTAAGTAACCTCAGTAGTCTGTGGACTATCGATCCCACGCTCAGCAATTTCAATGAAAAAGGAACTATGCACTGTTCAATACTATTTCACTATTGTTTGGTTACTGTTTCGCGACTGTACAGCTACTATGAGTTTGTGACTACTCAGGTGCTCTGTTTTCTCCAGTGCAAGGAAGAAGGCTACCTTTGCCGTTGTTGTCTCCCGCGAGCTAACGCTCACATCTCAGATTCATGGTGCTCCCTGTTTTCTTTGATTATGTAAATTCGACATAGCTTATTTGTCACAAAAGTCTCAAATGCTGTAAATGTACTGGGCCATTTTTGGGCACCCCATTTTATATAAAAATAGAAATCAGGTGGAGGCACTCTCCTCAGTCAAAAAAAAAAAGACTAATAGTATAGTATATGAAATCTACTTAATTGCGCGGTGTACCTTTTTCGTTTTGATGAGAAGTACAGGACGTCGATTTTTACGAGGATCCGAAGATTCACGGTGCCGCCCTCCGAGTTCCGATGGTTCCTTGGGCGTGCCGGCGTCAGGGCCAGGCAGCGACGTCTCGAGCGGAAAAGAAAAAAGGCCATGTCGCGCGCGCTGTGACGTCAGTGCGGTGACGTAACGGATTTGGCGTCACGCACGGCCCATATGGCCGGGGAGGGAGCCTCCTCACCTCACCTGCCGCCGAATATTCCGTTCGCGGTGCATAGATGGACGGACGGCACGTTTGCCGCTTTGACGCCGGTGGGGTGGGTGGCTCCGGTTCCTGCTGGTCCCGTGGATTGTGTGGAACGCGTGGTTGACGGCCACCAAGGCTGGTTGAATCGGGCAACTCGTTGGTGCCGTTCAAATTGACAGGTGCTGCTTATATTCCTATCTTTCTTATCAATAAACAGAGAATGTCAACTGGATGCTTTCTCATTGCCCGCTGTAGTCAGCCCGGGAATTATACAGTGTGAGACGTGTGGTTCGATTCATGAACAGCTCATATCGTCTCACCAGATAGATGTCCTCGTCTTCTCTACTGGCACGGGTGTATAGAAGGAAGCACGCGTCACACGTTGCATTACTGTCAAGCTAGCTTTTTTTTTTAGATCATTTACTGTCAAGCTAAATGGGCCTTCGCTCGCACTCATCTCAGGCGCCAGGGGCCCAGGGCCGAGCAATGGCCGAGCGCATCAGCCCAACTAGTCATGGCCAAACGGGCCGCCCGGCACGGCACGGCCCGTTTGAAAAGGCACGGCCCGTTTGAATTTCGGGCCGGCCCGGCACGCAATAGCATTCGGGCCGTGCCGTGCCAGCCCACGTGCCGACCCTTCGGCCCGTGGCACGGCACGAGTGGGAATAATCGTGCCGGGCCGGCCCGTTTAGCCCGGCAGCCCGTTTTAAATTTCAGCCCATTTTATTATTTTGTGAAAGAATTTAGTGTTAAATGGTACAAAAATAGATGCTAGTAAGGAGAATTGAACTTGAGACCTCATACATAAGAAGGAATTCACTTACCACTAGACTAAGACTACTAGTTGTACACATAAAAACTAAAAAATATATTTAGAAAACTTAATCGGGCCGTGCCGTGCCGCCCGCCGTGCCCACCCCTCGGCCCAAGCACGGCCCGATGGTACGTGCCGTGCCGGCCCGGGCCCGAAATTCATCGGGCCGTGCCGTGCTCGGGCCGGGCCAAAAATTGCGTGCTTCGTGCCCGCCCGTTTGGCCCGGCCCATTTGGCCATCACTAAGCCCAACCGTGTTCTGGGTTTCATGGGCTGGCTCCGCACCGGTGCACATGACGGACCGAACTAATCTCAAAAAAAAAAAAAAAAAACATGACGGACCGAACCCACGTTTGGAAAGCTCCAAACCGCCGAAGAGCATGCGTGCGTCCTCTCAAAAAAAAAAAAAAAAAAAAAGAGCATGCGTGCGTGGCCAATTTTGGAATCTGGCAGCCTGCCGCCGTAGACTAAAATCTGCCCTGGTTGTGCGTGCAGTACAGTTCGCATATTCTTCTGCCCTGGCCTTTCCATTCCCCGGTGACATCTGCAGAGAGAGAAGACTCCAAAGCGGCAAAAATCTCAGCGGCCGCATGTCAACGGATACAGTCACGAAATGCTCTTGTACAGTAGCTCGCATATTCTTCGTTATAACTTATAAGATCTATGAACTGAAAGTTATTACTTTCAAGTTGTTTGGAGCGCACACATGGGAAGAAAGAAGCAGTTGATCAACGTCGAGGGACTTTGGATGCAGTTCATCGGCCGTCAATGCTCTGTACACAGGTCTAGCTATTTGACGCTGAACTCCATACATATGAAATGCAGTGTCAAAAAACTACTATGAACTTGTGCATGTTATTTGGCGCGTGCGTACATGCGCAGACGTATAGGTATGGATACAGGCAGGTAAACTCTGTTCCTGGTTTGTTACACATACAGTCATACCACAGATGAAGGAGAGCAGGGGACCAAGCTGTGTGTGCGTTCGCGTGTGAATTGTGAACGATGGAACTCGTTGTCAGATGTCGACGTCGCAGTCGGGGTTGCCAAGCAGCGGCGCCTGTGCCGCGCCGCCGCCGGCGTTGCTGCTCCGGACGCCGACGAGCATGTCGCAGCGCGCGTACATGGAGTGCCACCGGCGGTGGAACGGGCCGGAGACGAACCGGACGCGGCCCAGCAGCACCACGCGCAGCGGCAGCACCCGTTCGCCGCGTCCGCCGCCAGCGCCGCGGCCGCGTCGGGCGACACGGCCACCGGCTCCGCGCCGGCGGGGCCGAGCACGGGCGCCACGGCCACGGCGTCGCCGGCGTCCTGCGCCAGCGGCGGCAGCTGCGCGGGCGGCGTGAGCGCCTCCCCGCGGTACACCGCGTACGCGGTGAGCCGGTCGTACCGCGCGCCCGACCGCCCGCTCGGGTTGCGGATCACCAGCGTGAACTGGAACGACGCGGACACCAGGGTGGGCGCCGCCGTGGCTCCGGCGGCCGCCGTCATCGCCGCCGGCGTTCCCGTGCCGGTGGTGGCGTTGTAGAGTCCGAGGACGGCGGCGGAGGTGATGGCAAGGGTCGGGGTGGACGGGCGGTACACAACGTAGAGCACGAGCCAGACAATGCCGACGATCAGGAGGAGGACGAGCACGACGAAGCAGACGGTGCGGAGGCCGCCGCCCCCATCGCCGCCGCCGCCGTAGTAGTAGTTGTAGCCGTACCGGCGGCGGCCAGGCTTCAGGTCGCCGGCGTGGACGCCCTTCCCGCCCTTGTGGTGGTGGCCGACGCAACGGGCTCCGGCGGGAGGTGGTGCTCCGCCATGCTCGCGCCTGCGTTCTCTGCTTGGCGTGGCCGCTCGAGCGAGAGCAGCAGGCGTAGTGGCCGCGGAGCACGTGCACGGTCTCTGCTGCGTGCACGACGCTTTGAAGGAGGTGGGGAGGACACGCGCGAGCGGTGTGGGTTGTGGAGGTGGAGGAGATAGTGAGTGTGAGTGACGTGGGCTAGACTGCTTGGCTTGGTAGCATGCGCGCGCGTCAGGACTCGGCACCGCTTCGCGCGCAAAACCTTGAAATGCTCAGTCGGCAATCTTTGGATCGAGTGTCCGCGCCGTGTTCACCAGTATGGCGCTACCATTGAAATGGAATGAGCCTGGTACTGATGACAGCAGTCGTGACTGACGCTGCGTCCTCTCTCCTCTGTCTTTGGGTTGTTTTCAGTTCCAACGCTGCGTCCTCTTTCAAATTCTTTTTGGCTGGTATGACTCGGTCGATGCGGTGAGTAGACTAGTTCGTGGATTTCAAATGGCAAGGACACAATCTATTATTTTTTTTCAAGGAAAGTTGTTTATTAAAAACTAACCAGTATTAAGGTTACAACCCAAAATGCCGATTAACAGAAGAAGTGTTTTTTCTTTTTGAGATTACACAGTACAACTCAGACACTCACAACGCACGCACACTCACCCCTATGAACACACGCACGCAAACCCTACCCCTATGAGCATCTTCGAAGACTGAGCCGGCAAATCTAGAGATACGAAGTCACCACTGGCGCCTCGCTGTCGACGGAGGAAGCGTCGCCTACCACTGAAAGCACAAATGCCGTTAAATCCTTGAAAATTCGCTCCCTTGGGAGTCGAACCCAGGACTTGAGAGGTGTTACTCGGATGCCTTGTGAACTTTTGCAATATTGCTGGTTACTCTAAAATGCTCAGAACACTATATTAAGAAAAACAACATTTATTTGAAGAGAACTTACGTAATCCCACGCACATGCTAACATGGCATCAGACTATTGGATCATTATGATTCACGTTTACAAAAAATTCTGACATGTCACCTAAAAATACACCTTCCTCCGTGAATAAGCTAAAACTTTCCTACTCATTGCATGTGCGTGGGAATTTCGTAAGTAAATTTCTCTTGTTTGCGCCGTGCCCTGTGGCCGCTGATTGTTGTGCTACTACTATGAACAAAAAATATACTGTGTAGGAATGATAATAATGTCCCTAAATTATGGGGATCATCGTTTTTATTATTTATTTCATGTAAGGAAAGCAATGTGTAATTTTCCACCAATAAGAAATTCCTAATACATAGTCCCCATTTATATATAGAAAAAAAGAATTTTCGTAATCTTGTCTGGTCAATTATAGGAATATTTTTATTTACTTTCTTTTTATAAGCCTGACATGGTGTAACATTTCAATATTCCTATTATTTGGCAGTCCTGCCTATATATACCGTAATATATTTGGCCATGAATTTGTCTTCTCCCCTTTGCTCTTCTAATCCTACATATTTATTCTCTGAATGTTTTGGTTTCTACAATATATTGTGTTTCTCTGAAAGATATATTACATCATGAAATTATTGGGGTCAACAATATATACATCATCTTATAAATTTTTTGGTTTAAAACAATATAAGAATTGTGACAGTATAAGAATGGGTTAAATAATATATTTTTATTTTTGGTGTAACACGATATTTGCATTATATTTTGTGATGAACAACATACTGAAGCTGTTTTCATATCCGTGATATGGGTTGAACAATATTTCGGCCATGCCTGCCAATAAATGGGACTGAGCATTTTGAAAAAAAAATAAAAAAGAAAGATTAAACGTAGCTAATTGTTACTCTAATAGAACAGAGATTGGCCAATTATAAATATTAGAATCCATTAGTCCCGATTCATTAGCCCAACTTCAGCAGACTAGAGCTAACTTTTCAACGTGATGCTTCGAGAAAAAGAAAACATGACATAATAAACAAGGTAAACTCATAAGCTTCCAATAATTTTATACGGACCACAACTAACATCACACGAACCAAATTCAAAGATGGACTGCAAGCTCCATGTTATCCTATTTATTTATGCTTCCAAGCAAGAGCAGGGCACAGTCGAATGGTACACTTTTTTTTTAACAGTCGAATGGTACACTTAACCGCTTGATATCTAGGAGTAATAGTCAAGCTGGTCAAGCTGCTGCTCCTGGTGACGCTCACGTTCCTGATTTCTGCCAGCCCGCCGTTTACGCTGCTGCCGTGAAGCGGGCGATGTTGACAACTAGGCACCGGTCGTCCGACCATCCCGCCGTCGCCGCCCGTGCCTCCGTCCTGCGGCTCCTGGTGATGCTGCTGATCATCGCCTCCGCCACGCCGTTTACGCCGCTTCCGCGACGCGGGGTGGCGCAGTTTTGGCAACGGTGCACCGCTCCTCCCTCCATCGCCGCCGCGCCCGCCGTGCCCCGCCTGGCCCGCCGGCACCACCAGGCGCGCCGGCGCCGCCCCGCTGGCCGGGCCGCCCTGGCCCCCGTCGCCGCCGCGGCCTCCGTTGCCTCCTGGGCCGCCGTCGCCGCCGCGGCCGCCGTCACCGCCCGGCCGTCGACGCCCCCGGTGCCGCCGGTTCCGCCGTCGCCGCCGAGGGGGCCGATCGCGGCGCCGCCGGCCGCCCCGCCCGCCGCGCTGGCCCGGTTTGCCGGGCTCGCCCGGTTGCCCTCCTCCTCCTCTACTTCCGCCGCCGCGTCGCCCTCCCCTGCCACCTCCACGGCCGCCCCTGCCGCCGTTGTCTGCCATTGGTGGTGGGCTCGTGGGGCTAGATGCAGATCAGGTGGAGAGAAAGGGGGGAAACGTAGAGGCCGCCGCCGCCACCGAGAGAGATCGAGGAATGCATACTGTTATATACAGTATGGACGAAGAAGTGAAGTTCTCATCCCGCGATGGATTCCTCCCCACAATCGCGCGACCCTTGATTTCTTTCCGTTTCCGGTTCCAACATTCCCCAGCGCGTCCCGTAACATCCGCTCTTTGCTATATGATGGATGTCGATGAGCGCCACCGTGTTGGTGATCGAGCCGTGCATGCATCATCCATGGCACGGCGTGAAAAGAACACCGGCCGGAAATATCGTACATCGTAACGCCGCCGCGGGTCGCCGATCGATGGATCGTAGCGTGATATATATGTACAAAACGTACGGCAAATTGGCAAAATATAAAGCAGAGAAAAAGGTTTTTTTGATCGAGGCCACGATGGATGCATGCATCCGTCCGTGGATCTGCCGATCCCTCCAGTCCCGCCTTCTCCCACATCCTCCTCGACAATGCTCCCTCTCATCGCGTCGCGAGGGAAGCGGACGCGAACACCACGTTCATGATGGAGGCTAGCTGACGTTCTGCGCGCTCGTACGTGCAGAAGATCACGGGCGTGCCGACAGACGATCTAGAAGCAGAACCACCAGTAGGCGGTGGCAGCATGCACTCGCCCGTCTCGCCCGCGACTATGTCCTGGCATCCAGTGGAGAAGGATGCATGCGTGCGTGTTCACACGCCGAATATACCTTCGTTCTTAACGTAGTAGTTTGCTGCGTTGCGTTTGACCGTTGACTTCCAATTGGCATGGACGTAAGAATGATTTTTATAAGCTGAAAATGATTTTTTTTGTTGGAACATGAATGATGACCGACAAATACTAATATACTCTCTCCATACTCGACAAGTTCGTCGGCATGGAGCAATGGAGGACGAGGTGTTTCAGCGGTGGTGGCGAGTCAAAGACGTCATCATCGATAGAGAATAAGATACTCTGTCCCCTCCTTTGTCTTGCCGTGGTTCTTCGTGACCATAGCTCTGGGGTAGTGAGAGCTTTGCTTCCGGTGACATCTATCTGGATGTTGGCCAGATTTGTGTTTTCCCATGAAAATTTGTGTAGGAGACGACGATGAGTTTGGCGACGAGCTCAATGGCGGCATGTTCATCGTATTTGCCTGTAGAAGGTCAGTCTACCCCTCTTTTTTGGGAAAAGGTTGGGTTTCAATTTTCCACCATCGGAGATGAGGGTGATATGACCGTGTTCGTTCAGATCGGAGTTCTCGTTCGTAACATATCTGTATAGGATGGTGATACTAGATTATAGAATTTGCGGCTCTTTCAAGATTTCTTGTTTCCCATCAATGGAATTGAGGTTGTTTGGGTTGCTTATGTAATAGGGGATGTAATGTACTTCAATATCAATGAAATTTCCCTTTTTGCAAAAAAAAATTGGTACTTACGAAAATATAAGACATGTGTTACGGTAGTCCCAAATAATCAGAGCCGTCCATTTAAATAGATCTCGAGACCCAAGATGAAGTCTTGCACCTACTTTGCAAGAATTTACCCATATCTACTTTTATTATTTTTTATTTTCTGTTTTGGAAAGTAATTAATTTGTTTTAAAAACCAAACTCACGTGGAAGGATATTGCTCCTACTTTTATTATTTTTTATTTTCTGTTTTGGAAAGTAATTAATTTGTTTTAAAAACCAAACTCACGTGGAAGGATATTGCTCCAGACTTTCTGATCTATTCGTTGCGTACATCATTTTTTTTGCTATTACACAGTACCACTCAAACACTCAGGGAGATGGGCATGTTTTTAAAGAAAAAATATATATATAAACAATCCAATAATTTTCACATTTCTAAAGAAAAAGAACGTGTCAAGTAATGTATTGTTGAATTATTTTTTGATCGAACTATGTTGTGCTACGTAAAAAAAAGTGACGACAAATAAAGTGCATGGTATATTAATGTTTTTGTTGCCCGAAATGCTGATGTGGTCTAATTAAAAGTGTTTCGATCTACTTTTAAGGGGAAACTATTAGAGAAGGAAAGAAAAATTGCTCCTCATAATTTTTGGTTGCTCTCAAAACAAGTTTATGGGACTAATTTTATAGCGATTTCTTGGAGATACTCTAACTAATTTTTTGGTTGCTCTCAAAACAAGTTTATGGGACTAATTTTATAGCGATTTCTTGGCGTCTTGTTTAATTGCAAACAAAAACGTGACAAGAATAAATGTGCATGGTACAAGAAACAAATGCCAAGCTAGGAAAAACAAACTCTTGAAATCCCTTTTTTTCCACGTGAAGGACTTTTTTTTTATTTTGTTATAGACCTGAGATTGGAACTTTTGTTTTAGGAAATCGTGTATCCTGGATTCGATAAGGCCGAGTCTCAATGTAGCAGGGCAAGTACAAAGGTGTTCTCTCATAGTCCGTCTCATAATCTTCAGACGGTTTCATCAGATCATTTGTATAATAGGTGATTGTTCTAGTTGTCTTGTAGTAATTGCATCTTTCCTTAATTTGTGGGTGAGCAAAGAAATATTTATGAGTTGTATGGCAACTATAACTCGTACAATAGTGTGTAAGCCGTCTCATACTCCTAAATTTTAGCGCATGAGGTGCTTGCATCGCGAAACAACCACATCTTTCTCTCACCACCCTCTCTTTTCTTCCACCTCATCAAAAATTCTATATAAAGTTGTATGAGACGGGCTATGAGACTGTTTACGTGTAGCGTTGTACCTACCCTCATAAGCATTAAATTTTATGCTATTTTTGTATTTTTTCTGACTTGACAAGTTAATTATGATGAGAGAGAAGATAAACTTTCATTTTGGAGAGACCTTTCATCACCATAAAAAAAAACTGACTCCCTTTCCTAAACTAGTCTCGGAAAGAGTGCTATAAAATGATGCATTAAGACTGGCCTAAATACAGCACAAAAACAAAACGTGTGAAAGGGAAATCAGGATGAAAGATCACGCGACTAGCTAGGCGCCTATTTTTCCGAGAGGAGAGATTTAGAAGAAAGAAAAATTATTTATTTAGTACTATTTTTTATTTACTTCTAATCATAAAATCAAGGGCTCGTATTAATTTCTGCTACCATAACGAAGCTCAAATATAATAATGCCTTCTTCGATCGTTCCCAGTTCCCAAGAAAAGAAGCTGGACCATCCCATTCCACAGCCTTAAAAAAATTGGACCGTCGTACACTTCGTATACTTCATTGCTGTGACCAAGCACCACACATCTCCTCTTCGTCTTCCCACGCCAAAAGCCACAACCATCTGCGAATGGATCTGCTGCGGCGCAAGGAGTCACCGAACGTCGGCATAGACTGCGTCGAGTCGGGCAAGAAGCAGCACGACCTCAAGCGTTCGGTGGTTCAGGTCGAGGCGCCTTCTGCCGTGGCCGCCGTGAAGGAGGAAGAGCAGGAGCAGGATTGCGGCAAGAGGCAGTTGGATTGGGACAGCGACCACGAGGGTCTGGCTCCTGCCCGGTCGACCTTATTCCTTGCCCTTCGTTTCTTCACTTGTTTTTCGTGGAATGGTCTGGATTTAGGAAATCGCAGTGGCCGATTGCCCATGGTGCTAGCTAGCTCCTTCCATCATGGGTGGCTATATGGGAATGGGACATTTTAGATGCCCGGATAAGTGGGTGGAACAGGAGTGAATTTCGTCTAGCATTTCTTTTTTCGAAAGACCAGAATTTCCTCTAGCATTTCGTTGTTCAATTAAATTCAGGCATCGTGAATACTTTTGATTCCATCTACAATTTAACATCTTCAGAGTTTAGTGCACTGCTGCACGAAGAGGCTGCAACCGTGGTTGCTTGCAAACCATGCATGCAAGAAATCGATCTAACCCAAGGTCCTAGAGGGAGAAAAGGGAGTCAAGAATTTTGAACTCCGGGAAATGCGGAGCGGCGATCGGCGACCCCCACCGGCGATCTCACGATCCTGCCGGTGAACCTGCCTGCCAATCGGTGCATCCTCTTCCCCGTGCCCTCTGCTCCACGATGATATTAACTTCAACCCACTTTTCTTCCCTCGGACTGATCTCAACGTCCGCAAGGTAATCTCTTCCCCGCCCACCCCTCATGGATCTTTTGGTTGGTGATCTGCCTGGGTTGGATTTTCAGCCGGGCTTGGGAGTTCAATCTGCTGTCCTCGAACGCTACAATTTCCCGGTTAATTTCAAGCCGGGATCTGGTCACTCGGAATTTCTGTTGGTTGCATCAATTGGGCGATATGTGTACCGCCTAACTGAAGAATCTGCCAGTTTTCTCTTAGAAGCAACCATTGGTGGAAATGCGGCTGATTTTAGGCCAGCTCAATTAGATGACAGATTATTCAGGTTTTCGGTCTCATCTAAATCTGTTGGTTTTCATATCTACAATCTGCGCTCTTATGAATGTAATGTAAGCAATATAAGATACACTTTCATCTGTGGGGTGCTGGAGGTGCTCAATGGGCCAGAGAATCTCAAGATTATGCTCGTGAAGAAGAACAATCTTGGCAGATCGTTACACGTCGCAAAAATAAATCTTATGCTGATGCAGTCCGGATCAAGCATCCACACAAACCAATTCTGACTGGAGCTAACTCAGTGCCTATCACCCAACCGGAGAGGCCAGGCAGACATCAGGAGCGTCAATCTGTCTTTACAAGACTGACAGTCAACACCACTGTACCACGGAAATCAGTCTTTGAACGTCTCACACAAGATCTTCAGAGAGCCACTGAGAATCGCAATCAGCGAAACCCTGGAGCTCCATTTTCTGCTTTGCACCAACCAGGGAGGTCTACTAGGTCCTTCTACAGAATAGTCAGAGACAACCGTCAACAAGATCATTCAGATGAAGCCATCGCAGCTCAGGGAAAATCTCCTGATAAAAAGGTTGTGATCTGTGGTTACACTTGTGTCATCTGTAATAGGTGCTTGCAGTCAGGGCATTCCTCAGCTGATTGTGTGAATAGAGTAAAATGTCGAAATTGTCACAAATCTGGACATGTCAAATTCATTTGTCGTTCCCGGCCCAGGAGAGGTGGTTTCAGGGCCGCCGTAAGTTCTGCCAATAGTGTAGACTCTCTTTGGCCCAGTTTGGTTGCAACAAGCTGGTTCCGGCAGCCCATCACCAAATCGTCTCCTAGTCAACCTTCTCTTTTTGGCAGTTTCCTGGAGCTTGGAAAGGATCTGATTTCTTTCCCTACTGTTTCTCGCGCCCCTTCACCTTCCCTGCCTAGTACTCTGTTACAGCTCTCCCTCTCAACAAAGCCCCAGACCAACACACAGACAGCAGAAATCTTTCCATCAGCCAACAATCGCCCAGGTCGTTCAACCCTAGACGCCGCCGCCATGTATCGGCGGACTGATCCGACGCCTTTCTTGCCTCGGGGATTCTAGCGCCTCGAGGTGCCGGGAAGGGAACCAGCCATCAGAGCAGTGACTGCAAGGCCTCAGCTGCGCAATGAAGATGTCGCGATCGCTTTCATCGATCCTATGCCGCAAGACGAGGTATCTTTTGTCAACATTCGTGAAGTACTTCATGATTTCATTGTCGTCCATAAGAGGCTAGGAGTCAGGGATATTCAGCCATGTCACTTGGGTCAGGCTTATGTTCGTTTCAGCAGTATTCTTGATCGAGATAATTTGGTGGATAGTGGTCCTCATCCTTATGGCAACTTGGAGTTTAGTTTTGTGCGTCACAATGAGGGCAGGAATAGGAAGGCGCTAAATTTTAATAGAGAATGCTGGCTCATGCTGCTTGGATTTCCCCTTGATTACTGGCATCAGCACTACATTGAGAATGCCATTACGACCTTTGGTCGACTGACAGGGTGGCATAATGATACCACAAACTTGGCTCGCCTCCTGATTCGGGCAAGGGTTACTGAGCTGGAAGATGTGCCTAAATTCATAGTACTCACTGAAGGGGAGGGATTCAAGGTTTTTCTTGGACAATCCAGGTTGAAATACTGCAACAGCACATGATAGGAGTGCTGCCTGAAAATGAAGAACCAGTTCCAGCATACAATGAGGGGCCTGATCCTAAGTTTTACGATTTCTTTGGTTTCGGTCAAGTTGGACCAAGCCCTATGGAGATGGAAGCTGAACCAGAAATTGAAGCACATGAACAGCCCAATGAACAGCACAATGCCATTCAGCCTGCTCCTGATGCAGCACCAGCTGCACAGCTGGTCAACATCGATCTTAATGTTGCTCCAGATGTGGTCCAAGTAGCTGATAATGAGATGGTGCCAGACCAGAATATAGTTCTTGAGGAACCATAATCCAACTGGCTCCTGTTCAGCCTGCTCCTGAGCTTGAGGTTCAACAGCCAGTTATGCAGCCAGGAGAAGGGTTTCTGGAGCTCAATGATTTTATGGACAATCTGATGGATGCTGATGATCAACATAGTGAAGTGGTCCCGGGTAACTCTATGAATCAATCCATGGCCTCAAATAATCAGAATATCTTGGACCTGAACCAAGAAGTGGACCAGCCATTGAATGTTTTAGAGCATGCAGAGCCTGATGGTGAGGAGATGATCTTAGCATTGGCAGCAGCAATGGATGACCCATTGCCACTCATCCACAATGATGATCATGTGGATGAGCTGATAGCAGAGGAAGAGGTGGTAATGCCATTTGATCTGCATGAGGGACCAGCTCAGGATGAAATGCTCTTGCAGAATGTTGACCAGCAAGAGGAGCAGCTTCAGGTGCATCCCTTCCAATTCCAAGCAGCCCCACAGCCACAAGATTATGAAGGAAATTTGCCTAACAACATCCAGGTGGGATTTATGTACCATCTTCAAGAAAGGGAGGCTGATCCTGTGTTCCAGGAGCTACATGCTCAAGCCTCTGACAGATTTTATAAGCCACATCCAGACTTATATAGGCTCTGGGCCAAGCACTTTGAACCAATGGGCAATCCTGCACTTACTATTAGTATCCCTAAGCTATGGGCCTCCTTCATCACTAACAAGCTGCTCTCTCCTGATGGCTTTGCTTGGGCCAGGGATTTACTCTTATCACAGGCCTGGACTATGGTTGGTGAGGAGGAACCTGATACTCTCTCTTTCTCCTTGCCTTTAAAATGTCCCTCCACTTCAGCTCCTTCTTGCATTCTTCTACAGCAGACACATGAAGCAGGCCCTGAACAGGAACCCTTGGATGACTCTGATGCTGAAACTGATACAGAGGTGCCACCAGAAGGTAATGAGAGTAGCCCTGTCACTGTCAAAATTGCATCCACCATCCTTGAGAAGGGCAAAAGAAGTTGCATGCCTCCTCTAGTTACCACATATGTCAGGAGGAGTGGCAGGATTAAAGATCGACTGAAGGGGTTTAAATCAGCTCCATGTGAAGGAACTAATTGCTTTGCCTGCTCATCAGCCCCCCCAAGCCTAACAGCCAGGAAAATCAAGAAGTTGGGCACCTCAATTTGTAAGATACCTCTTGAAGAGCTATCTGACGAGAAGTTGACTACCAAGCGCAAGCACACCGCAGCAATTGGACCTGAAGGAACTAGCATCTCAGGGACTGATAAGAAGAAGCCTCAGAAGGGAAAAGGGAAAGCTGCAGTTGCCAAGAAGGTGGTCAAGAAGCCAAGTAAAGATGATCCCAATGAAGACAGTCAGCCCAAGAAATACAAGAAATAGAGCTCTCTGGAGGTTGCAGCTGGGTCATTTGGGTTATTTTGAATCTTGGCATCTCCACATGCCTTCTGTCCCTTTTATATATATGCACTGCTTGCTTAGGATCAATGGTGATGTTAGTGTTAAACTTAAAGCTATCAGTAATGGGTTGTTTAATTATTATCTGGGTTTTCTTCACTGGAATCTGGTCCTAATCCAGTATTATGCTTGGTGTTTTTGGAATCTGGTCCTCCTCCAGTATCATGAATATTTGCCTTGCTCATTGATGGTCAACAAGTGTCAGAATGATTATGCCCTGGCCCTCACCCAGTCATCAGTCAAGATTTTACATTTGTTCTGCTTTGCCCTACTGACATTCTTGCTATGCAAGAAGAGGGATAAGAGTCTTTTCATTGGTATACATGGATCAACGCAATAATAATAGCAGAGAATGGAACATGTTGTGCTGGAATGTCAGGGGTATTAATTCTGATAAAAAGTGGAATGCTATCAGAAGCAAGATATTGGAAACCAAATGTGAAATAGTATGTTTGCAGGAAACTAAGAGGGAACACTTTGATCTTACCTACATTAAAAAATTCTGCCCAGCTAAATTTGATAAATTTGAGTACTTGCCCTCAAATGGAGCTTCAGGTGGCACTATAATCATCTAGGTAGGAAGTCGCTTTGAGGGAGGGTTGATTTTTCAGAACCAGTATGCTCAGTCTGTGGAATTTCGCTCTCTCTTATCGGGGTCACATTGGATCCTCACCAATGTTTATGGGCCTTGTACAGCAGATGGAAAATTACAGTTTCTTGAATGGTTTAAAAGTATCGATATGCCTGACACTGTTGATTGGTTGATTGTTGGGGATTTCAACCTCATCAGGTATCCAGAAAATCGAAACAAGCCAGGAGGGGATGTGAACACCATGCTGGGTTTTAATGATGCTATTAGTAATTTAAGGCTCACTGAATTACCTCTCAAAGGACAGAAATTCACATGGACAAATAAGCAAGAGCATCCATTATTAGAACGATTGGATTGGTTCTTTACTTCTGCCACTTGGGCCACACAATACCCTGGGACTGTTGTGACTACTTTGTCAAGGGAAACATCTGATCATGTGCCTTGTCTCATTACAGTGAAGATTAATGTGCCAAGACCCAAGTTATTTAGATTTGAAAATTACTGGATGGAACATCATGATTTCCAACATATTTTACATCATGCTTGGGCAGTGCCGGTTGCTCTAGAGGATGCAGCCAAAAAATTGAGTGCAAAGTTCAAAAGTGCAAGGAGAATCTTTGGGGAATGGCACAAACAACTTCCCAATTTAGCTTCTACAATCAAAAATTCTAAAATGGTACTTTCACTGTTAGACACCATGGAAGAAGCTACAGATCTCACACTGGAAGAGTGGAATTTTCGTACCATTCTACAAAATCATCTCAATGCCCTGTTACACCAACAAAAGATATATTGGATGCAAAGAGGTACCATCAAGTGGGTTAAGTTTGGTGATGAATGTACTAATTTTTTCCATGCAAATGCAACTATTAAAAATAGACAAAACACAATTACAACTCTTCAAGATCATCATGGAGTCACTGTCACTGATCATGAGCAAAAAGCAGCACTTCTATGGGAAGCATATAAAGATCGACTAGGGCAATCTGAATATTCAGGAATGCAGTTCAATCTTGATGATCTACTACAGCATGCTGATAATTTGAGCTGGCTAGAAGAGCCCTTTACTATAGAAGAAATAAACAAGGTGATTATACAACTGCCATCACATAAATCCCCAGGCCCTGATGGATTCAATAGTGATTTCATGAAGAAATGCTGGCCAGTCATATGTCATGATTTCTATGAACTCTGCCAAGCATTTTATGATGAACATATATGTCTGCAGAGCATCAACACTTCATATATCACTCTCATCCCAAAGAAAGACAGCCCTTTGACTGTGAATGATTATAGGCCCATCTCCCTTCTCAATTCCAGTATTAAACTGATTACCAAATTAATGGCAGATAGATTGCAACAAGTGATTCTATAGCTTATTCACAAGAATCAATATGGCTTCATCAAGTCAAGATCAATTCAAGATTGTCTGGCATGGTCTTTTGAGTACTTGTATTTATGTCACAAATCAAAAAGGAACTAGTAATCTTCAAGTTGGATTTTGAGAAGGCCTTTGACAAGATAGAACATCAGGTGATCATTGACATCATGCACCAAAAAGGTTTTGGACAGAAATGGCTTAACTGGGTCAAAGGAATTCTCTCCACTGGCACTTCTTCAGTCTTACTTAATGGAGTCCCAGGCAAAGTATTCCACTGCAAAAGGGGAGTAAGACAAGGAGATCCTCTTTCTCCACTCCTATTTGTGTTGGCTGTAGATCTGCTCCAAAGTATCCTTAATAGGGCTAAAGATTTAGGAGTTCTTCGGCTGCCTCTACCCCAAGGTGCTGGTCAGGATTTTCCTATTGTACAATATGCAGATGACACATTATTGATCATGGAAGCCTGCCCACGGCAACTTATAGCACTGAAAGCCCTTCTACACAGTTTTGCCGCCTCTACTGGTCTGAAAGTCAACTATGCTAAATCAATCATTGTTCCAATCAATGTGTCTCCAGACAGGATGGAAATTTTGGCAAATACTGTTGGTTGTCAAATAGGGCAGCTACCTTTTACTTATCTGGGCCTTCCATTGGGAATTACTAAACCAAGAATTGAGGATTTTCTCCCTCTAGTGCAGAGAATTGAAAGACGGCTCACTAGCACTTCTTTATTCCTAACACAAGGTGGGAAATTAGAAATGGTCTCAACAGTAATGAGCTCCTTGCCAACCTTTTTCATGTGCACCTTGAAGCTGCCCCTCACTGTCATCAAACAAATTGAGCAATACATGAAACATTGCTTGTGGAGAGGATCGGATTTACATAGTAAAAAGCCTTCCTCAGCTGCTTGGCATATGGTCACCAGACCAAAAAAGGAAGGAGGTTTGGGAATCAAAAAGCTTTCAGTTCAGAATGATGCTCTGCTGATGAAGAATTTACACAAGTTCTTTAATCATGCTGATCTACCATGGGTCCATTTGATATGGGATAATTACTATAGTGGAAACATATTACCAGGGCAGAGGAAAAGGGGCTCATTTTGGTGGACAGACATACTAAAGTTGCTTGATCAATACAAAGGGATTAGCATGGCACTTGTGGGTAATGGTGCTAGCTTGGCTTTTTGGGATGATATGTGGGGTGGAATGGTCCCCCGGCTGCAATATCCTGAGCTTTATTCTTTCACAACAAATAAATTAATCTCTCTACACGATGTTAGACATACTGTGGACCTGACAACAATTTTCCAACTGCCACTATCAGAAGAAGCATATGAACAGTTCCAAGAAATTCAGATTGCATTACAACAAATGGACGTCACGGAGAATAATGATCAATGGACATATATATGGGGCTCACATTTCTACTCCTCCACAAAGGTTTACCAGAGAATGATTGGCCATATACAAGTTCATCCATCAATTCATTGGTTATGGAAATCATGCTGCCAGATGAAACATAAAATTGGCCACATTTCTACTTCTGGCTCATTCTGAAGGACAGATTAAACACCAGAGGAGTGCTGCGCAGAAGAAACATGCACTTAGATGATTATACCTGTGAAATGTGCATATTGCAAAGGGAAGAAACATATATCATCTATTCCTTCGCTGCAGCTTTGCCAGGAACTGTTGGGCTTCAATTGGTCTCCATGCACCAATGACTCCTAATCCAGAAGTTGCAGTTAAGAGATTAAAGAGACAATTGCCAGTTCCATTTTACATGGAAATCATTGTTCTAATGGCATGGAGTATATGGACTACACGACATGATTGGATCTTTAATGGGAAAGACCCCACAGTTCAAGCTTGCAAAGAGAAATTCAAAAGAGAATTCGCCTTGGTTATCCATAGAGCGAAATCCAGCTATTTGCCTAGAATCAAGGAATGGCTACAAGCATTAGAATAGCTTTTTTCCTTTCTTTCTGGTTTGCTTTTGGATATTCGTGAATTTGTATTTGTCTGACTATTCTTAAATTTATATAATATAATCAGTAGGGGGCTTGCTCCCTCCTGCTACTTCAAAAAAAAAAAAATTCAGGCATCGTAGAGTACGTCACCAATTTGATTTCTCATGCCTTTCATGGAACCGTGTATGGTTGTTTGGCTTCTTGTAGTTTTATGATACAGTAGAAGGTAAGTCAGAAAATGAATAACTAAGTGCATCAGCATCGGAGCAACATGATAATGTTCCAGTGAGCTTGTTAATAAAATTAACAGTCTCTCACTAGCTTGTTACTGTTATTAGAGAGAAAAATCTACTAAAGATTAACTCCATGCTCGTTCTGTCATTTCATTGTGTATGTTTGGCAACCACTGTCGATGCACCATGTGGTAGTGGACCCATTTTTTAATTTTATATCCAACGAAATGGAATTGCATTTTGATTCCGACAGTGAGAAAAATGAATTTTAGAGGAGAATAACCACTGAGCCACTTAACAAAAATTATTTGTTCTGTCAGAAGAATTGTTGACGTTGGGTGAGCAGTCTAATAAGAGAAAAGGTAGGGATCCAGTTAACTTCACTGGGAAAAAGAGGTCAGCTGATGTGCTCCGGGAAGATTCATCTGTGGAGGAAGTGGAAGAACATGAAGAAACAATTGATGAAGTTCGGGTAAAAATTTTCAAGGACTGTTCTCTAATATTTAAATGTTTAATACCACCATCTTAATTATTTTTTATATACCTTTATACAGTTAATTTGCCTAGTATGCGCACACTAATTGTTTACTATGTGTGCGGGACCATTTCTGTGTAAACTTAGTCACAAATTGGGTTTAATCGTTTAACCTTTCTTGTCCTTGGATTGCTTTCTTACAAGGATGTCAGAATGAAGAAACTGAAGGGAGTAGCGGTCAACGGCCTCTGTGAGCCAAACAAAATATGTGATGTTATGAGGCTGCTAAACGTGCATCAGAAGGAGAAGGTAAAGGAACTTGGATTTGAGTGTTTGCTGGATTTTAACATGGATGGTCACGGTTCACGTCACCTCATCATCTGGCTTATGAATCACTTTGATCCGAAGACAATGCTTCTTGATTTTTGGGGCAGTCGGAAGCTTGAAATAACAGAACATAAGGTACATTGTGTTTTTGGGCTGAAGAGAGGGAATGTGGATCCCCCATCCGATACGCATATAATCGACTTGCAGCCACTGAGAGAGAAACTAGGGGTCAACTCAAAATATATTGAAGTTGCCCAACTGATGCGGAAGATAAAATCTGGTGGCACCGACAAGTTTACCTTACAATGGTAAACTGTTGGCATGTAACACGAGCTTCTTCATCTCCGCTAATATCTGGAGCATGGTTCAGGACATTGACAACTTTGGTAATATGAACTGGTGCAAGTTCACCATTGACCAACTGAGGAGTTCAGCAAGATTGTGGAAAAGTTCATATACAAAAGCCACTACGGGAAACCCCCAATTTGCCGAGTGCAAGAGAGTTTGCCGAGCGCTTTATTTCGGGCACTCGACAAAAACGGTCTTTACCGAGTGCCGCACTCGGCAAAACAGAGGCTCTCGGCAAACTACGATTTGCCGAGTGCCATGTGTCAGACACACGGCAAAGAGCACACTTTGCCGTGTGCCACGTTGACGACACTCGGCAAAGGTGCCGTCTAGCACTCGGCACAAAATAACTCTCGGCAAACTTTGACGCCCGTTAGAATATTTTGACGACCGTCTAACGAGGTGGGCCCAGGCACTCGGCAAAAAGGAACACTCGGCAAAATTTTTATTTTTTGCCGAGTGTGCCAGCGCGGCACTCGGCAAAGAGGCACCTTTGCCGAGTGCCCCGAAGCAGCACACGGCAAAAAGGCTCCTTTGCCGATGCGCCATTATACTCGGCAAATATTATTTCAATGAATTTTTTGGACCTCTAAATTAATTCAAATAAAAAAGTTTTGAACTGTAAAGTTGTATATTTTGACAACATCTACACTTCTTATTTTGGTATTTTTTCATTCGACAAAGTGCTAGTAAATTTGTTCACAAATCCTAGAGCTCCCGGATAGTTTCCCGAAACGCGAGGGATATTAGGAATATATGGACAACGCGTCTATAATTATGTTTGAAAAAAAAGACCAAAATAAAAGTTGTACATCTGCATAAGTTAAACAACTTTGCTGTTGGTCACTTTTTTATTTGAATTCAAATTTTCAGCAAAAAAATTATTTGAATTTCTCAAATTTGAAAATTAGAATTTTATAAACAATTTCGGATGGAGAAATACCAAAAATAAAAGTCGTAGATCTCGAGAAGTTATGAAATTGTCATGTTGACAACTTTTTTATTTGAAATCAAATTGTCGATTTTTGAAATTTGACGTAAAATACGTTTGAATTTCTCAAATTTTGAAATTTGAATTTTTAAACAATCTCGGATTGCAAAATTGTGAAAATAAAAGTTGTAGATCTCGAGAAGTTATGAAACTTTCATGTTGATAAATTTTTTGTTTGAAATCATATTTTCAACCAAATAATTATCTAAAACCGAAAACTATGTGTTGTCAAAAAAAAAAGAAAATCAAATCTTATTTTGGTATTTTTTCATTCGACAAAGAACGTAGAGAGGAGGAGCCAGAGGAGACCGCTAAGGCGTATTACGACATGTTGTCTTCTTCACAGCAACCTCTTCACAGGCAATCCAAGGTTTCTCAGCTGGATGCCATTGCACGCCTAATGGCCGTAAAGTCCCAGTTCAGCTTGAGTCGAAACGCCTTCGATGTTATGTTGACAGTTATTGGCACCTTGCTTCCGGAAGGTCAAATTCTGCCAAAGAACATGTATGAGGCACAGAAACTCCTTCGTGCCCTTAAGATGCCATATGAGCAGATACATGCATGTCTGAAGGGATGTATCTTATTTAGATTCAAAGTGTGGATCCTCTAGGTTCATGGAGGTAGACGCTGCTGATGGCCAAAAGAGGCAGCTCGCGGTCCCCGCGAAAATCCTACGGTACCTTCCGTTCATACCGAGGATCCAACGCCTTTACATGACCGAGGAATCCGCGAAACAGATGACATGGCACAAAGATGGAGTCTGATACAATCCCGATAAGCTTGTACATCCATCTGATGGTGAAGCCTGGAAACATTTTGATGAGATTCACGACATAAAAGCTCTGGAGGCTCGTAATGTACGTATGGCATTAGCAACAGATGGGTTCAATCCTTATGGAATGGGAGCTGCCCCGTACAGTTGTTGGCCCGTTTTCGTTATACCCCTGAATCTCCCCCCGGCGTCCTCTTTCAATGACAGAACATATTCTTGTCGCTGATAATTCCTGAAAATTCGGGGAACAATATGTCTGTATACATGGAGCCTCTGATCGATGATTTGGTCCGTGCTTGGGAGGAAGGGGTATGGACATACGATCGATCTAAAAAGGAAAACATTAAAATGTATGTTAATTACCACTACTCTCTGCATGACCTGCCGGCGTATGGGACATTCTGCGGCCATGGTGTTCACTCCAAGTTCCCATGCCCAGTATGCAAGACAATTGTGAGGTTCATTTGGTTAAAGAAGGGTGGCAAGTTTTCTTCGTTCGACCAACACCGACAATTCCTCCCTCCTGACCATCCATTTAGAAGAGACAAAAAGAATTCCACGAAAGGTGTCGCAGTACACCACCAGGCACGACCATTCATGACAGGTGCCGAGGTGCGTGCTCAGTTAGATGCTCTCGTGGTTGATGAACAAGACGGTGGTTTTGTGGGATATGGTGAGCTACATGCCTTCACTCAGATCTGCGGCTTGTGGAGGCTTTCTTATATGGAAGACCTTCTTCTTCTACATAACATTGACCTAATGCACACTGAACGTGGCATTGGCGTTCCACTTTTCGGAACAATCATGGACATTCCTGATAAGACAAGGGACAACGTGAAGGCAAGAGTCGATCAAGCAGCGTTATGTGATAGACCTAAGCTAAACATGGCGCTCCTAAGTCCGGCAAGTCATGGAGGAAGCCTCCGGCCGATTTCGTCCTTACGAGGCCTCAAAGGAGGGAAGTACTAGAATGGTTCAAAACGTTAATGTTCCCTGATGGGTTTGCAGCGAATCTGAGTAGAGGGGTGAACTTGACAACTATGCGAATCAACGGGGCAAAGAGTCATGACTACCACATGTGACTTGGGCGGCTTCTTCCGGTGATAGTTCGAGGCTATCTCCCTGATCATGTGTGGCTAGTGCTAGCAGAGTTGAGCTATTTCTTCTGCCAGCTTTGTGCCAAGGAGGTATCTAAGACCGTGATTGCAGACATGGAAAAAATAGCGCCTGTGTTGCTCTGTAAGTTGGAGAAGATATTTTCACCCGGCTTCTTCACTCCAATGGCGCATATGATTTTGCACCTCCCGTATGAGGCACGAATGGGGGGCCTGCGCAGAACTGTTGGTGCTATTCAATTGAGAGGTGTCAAAAGGTTCTTTGAACGAAATGCAAGAATAAATGCAAAATTGAAGCTTCTATTGCAGAGGCTTACGTTCTGGAGGAGGTGTTAAACTTCACATCAAAATACTATTCAGACAACCTTCCGAGCGTGCATTATCCAGCTCCTCGTTACAATGCTGGCGAAAACGAATCAAAGCTCAGCCTTTTCCTAGGGCAACACGGAACTGCAAGTGAAGGGACCAACACGACCTTGAAACATGAAGAGTGGCGCACTATCATGCTATATGTGTTGACCAACCTTTCCGAAGTGTTGCAGTACATGCAGTAAGTTACTGTCCAATTTTTCTTTTCTTAGTATTCAATATTCCGCGTCCAACCAACTTGTTCCTTGTTGGTACAGGGAGTTTATTCATGAATTCTGGCGTGGATCAAGAGAACCAACCGCACAGGAAGTTGATACCCTTATTTCAAAGGGTGCGGGAAATGAAATGCGTGATTTCATTTCTTGGTTCAAACAAAAGGTAATTAGCATTTTTTCGTATCATTTACAAGTTGCTCGTATGTGCGAATAATATAACTAACGATCTTGCTTGAACTTGCAGAGCCAAACTGATGCGTCTATGAGTGCCGATCTAAGACAGGTTGCCGATGGCTGTGCCTATAGGGTTAGGTCATCTCGAAGCTATGACATTAATGGGTACCGCTTTCACACAACAAGCTACGAGCAAAGTCGGCCCAATCGAAGAACCACCAATACCGGAGTTTTTACGCCGGGGGACGATGGGGTCGTGTATTACGGAAAAGTTGAAGAAATATACGAACTCAAGTTTCATGGGTCCAAGCCTCTTACTCCTGTCATATTCAAATGCCATTGGTTTGATCCTCAAGCAGTGAGACGGACCCCTAATATTGGCCTCCTAGTCGAAATTCGACAGTCATCAGTGTACCCAGGAGACGATGTATACATTGTGGCGCAACAGGCCACACAAGTTTATTATAGCTCATACCTGTGCCAAACCGACGACCGTATCAAGGGTTGGGATGTTGTGTACAAGGTAGCGCCACATGGAAAACTACCTATCCCAAACAATGAAGATTACAATATAGTGCCAAACCCAGACGACGGAGAGTTCTTTCAAGAACATGGGCAAGAAGAGGGTTTTCAGATAGACTTAACTGAAGAGATCGGAATGGAAGTAGAGAATGAAACGGTTATTGACGACGATGCCGGAGATGAGGTTCATAATGTGAACGATTTGAAATTACTTGAGCGGTTAAATTTAAACATTGAGGACGAAGGCGACATTCCTCCTCTGGCGAACGTGCAAAATGATATCGACATGCCTGATAGTGATGATGAGGCATATGATGAAGCTAATCCCGATTATGATGATTATTTCTGATACATGTATGGTCTTTTTAAATTATTTTCATATTTTCAATAATATATATATGTTACCTTCTAATTATATATGTTTTATTTGTTTCGCATCTATTTGGAAGTACTGATGGATTTCATCTTTTCAATTGCAGGTGATTGATCGAAGATGGTAGGCAGGGGTGTGTTGAGGTCGGTGTCGTCGTTTTACAACAGAGCGACTGGGAAGGGGAAGAGGTCCGATGAAGCTGAGGGGTCCGGGAAGGGACGAGGGAAGGGGCGAGGGAAGGGGCGAGGCAGAGGTGGAGGCAGAGGTGGAGGAGCTGGACGAGGAGGAGGAGGAGGAGGAGGAGGAGGAGGCAGGGGTCGATGAGGCAGGAGGGACCCGTCGCCTACACCTTTCGCGCACAAGGAGGAGGAGGAGCACCAGGGGGAGGAGGAGGAGGAGGAGTTACCTTCCGCTCACGGCTCTGAGGAGGAGGAGGACGGGGACGAGGAGGCAGAGGCAGGGGGGTCCGGTTCCGCTTCCGAGGACTTGCAGAGTGTGTGGCTGCAAGGTCCCTCACAGCTCCCGACTTGGCCGATTCCTCCTGAGAGACGGCCAATGGTTCGACCCATACCGCCTAAGTACGCAACTTTCTAATTTTTATCGCTAATTTCTCATTTCATATGTTTAAAATCATAATAAAGTCTATTATTTTTCTCATTCATTTGGGCATGAGTTGGGACGTGATCGTAGCAGGTGATCACAAGCGCCTTCCCAATGGCATCCAGGGTCTTTTGTGCAGGCTACACTTCCCTGGCATGGTGCACTACGCCGGCAAGCACGAGCCGGCCTACACGTGGGACCACTACAAAAACGCCGCCGATTTCCCACATCGGGACAACAGGGTTTTTCAGCACAAGGTGGAGAGGGTGATGGAAGAGATGTGGGTAAGTCTTCGTTGCACTGCATTGGTCAATACATCGCATTCATTGGATATTATTCAAATAATGACAGTGTACATTGCGTCTTGATGCAGGATTTCTTCAGATGCGAGCCTGGGAAGGAGGAGATGGCGGCTCGTGTGACGAACAATGCATGTCGTAAACTCGTTAGAGACATGCATTACGAGTCGCGCGTCCAGGCTGTCATAACCTACTACGCTAATACCCGTCAGATGAGGGTGGAAAAAAAGGAGGCACGAACCATTGAGCATACCCGAGAGCAATACATGCTGGTAAACATGAATACCGAACTCTTATGAGATTAAGTACGCTTAATTTGATCTTCTCATATTTCTATACTTGATGACGTGTAGGTGCCTCTGTGGTGGTGCGCCTCCCATTGGACGGCTTGGTCCTATATTGTCAACAAATGGTGCGACCCCCAGTGGCATGAGACACACAACGCTTGCCGGGAGCGGCGCTTGATGATGCCTGGGGCACCACACCATCAAGGCAACCTTACCCATTCCCAGTAGGCGGTCAGATGGGTACGTGAACTCAACTTCTTTATTTAAACACTTAATATTCTCCATAACTTCTAATCATCTTTCTATTTTCCTTGCAGTCGGCGGCACATGGTGGCCAGCCTTGCGGGCAGTTGAAAGCCTTTGCTCTGTCCCACAAGGGCAAGGCGACGGCCGACATCGACTACAACCCGGAGGACCCACCCGAGGCGTACAGCAACGCTACCGTCCACAGCCGTCTCAGTGAGTACACCTCAGCGGCAAGGGAGGCCCATGGGCTAGAGTGGGACCCGAGCACCGAGCCCCTTGATGGAGAGGTCGTGATGAGGGTGGGTGGAGGTAAGAAGCATGGCCGGTACTGGATTGGCGACAGCACAATCGACACGGCCTCTAGTCCCACCCTCTCCCAGATCCGAGCAAGGGGCACGGGCTCAGCCCCGCCCATACGCCCACGGCCTAGCGCTACACAGATCCAGATTGAGCAAATCCAGATAATTTTAGTTTAATTCGTTGTTCATTGATTTGTACATGGTATTGCCTTGCATTGTAACATTGGGATCTAATATTGTAGGCCCAGATGGATGCGAAGTTGGAGCAAGAGCGGCAGAGGATGCAGGCCGAGACGGATGCGAAGCTGGAGGCAGAGTGGCAGAGGAATGACCAGCGAATGGCGCAGATGTTCGCTTACATGCAGACTCATGTTACGGTGCCAGAGCCAGGGCAACTCCCTCTTCTACCACTATCTCCTTATGGCGGTCCTCCTCCCTTCGGCGGTCCTCCTCCCTTCGGCAGTCTTCCTCCCTTCAGCGGTCCTCCTCCCTTCGATGGTACTTCTCCTACCGGCACTCCTTCTGCAGGCACTCCGGTGAGTCACTTTAAATCTTTTGTACTTTAATTTCTTACCTTCAAGTATGATATAGCGAAGTAATTGAAGGGTTTAGCTATGCTAGCTTGTAACCTACATTTTGTCTTATAAGTTTTATTACTATGAACCTCTATTACTACAACTTAAATACTTCTATTATATTTTAGCTTATATGCTTCTGACCTACACATTTTAGCTTATATGCTTCTAACCTACAACTTAAATACTTGTATTACTTTGTTCGTGCAGAATCAATCGGCGGGATCCAACAATCCGATCTCCCCGCCGAATGCTTGGTCGCCGTGGCCACCTCGTCAATAAACTTGTATTTGTATTTCAACTTCTATAACTATGTGTCGTGATCGTGTGGGAGTTTGTGATGACGGTTGGTGGACTATGTGTTTGTGATGATCGTGGACCTCTACGTGATGTGTTTATGATGATGGTGGAGCTTTTTATGTGATATGTTGAGTTTGTGATGATGGTGGAGCTCATCTATGTGATATGTTGAGTTTGTGATGATGTGGGCTCAAATATGGGATATGTGATGATGTTTTGGCTGATATATGTGATATATGATTTTTTTTGTGATTGTGGCCCAGGTTGTAGTCGATTTAAAACGTTTATTGCAATCTGGAACAATATTTTGCCGAGTGTATATCGTCTTTGCAGAGTGCCGCGGCGTAGACACTCGGCAAAGATGCCATTCTTTGCCGTGTGTGCCAGCGTGGCACACGGCAAAGAGGCAAGGGTTTGCCGAGTGTCCGGGCCCACGGCACTCGGCAAACTGTTAAACTTTGCCGAGTGCCGGGGCCCACGGCACTCGGCAAAGTGTTGGTTGACGGCTGACGGCCGTCAACACCTTTTTTTGCCGAGCGCCGCGTTGGGCACTCGGCAAAGTCTTTGTCGTGTGCCCGATAAATGGCACTCGGCAAAGTACTGTTTGCCGGCACATGTTTGCCGTGTGCTCTTTACCGAGTGCAGCACTCGGCAAAGGCTTTGCCGAGTGCATCTGGCCCTTTGCCGTGTGCCCTGGGCACACGGCAAAGGGGGGGTTTCCCGTAGTGAGCAGTGTATGGCGGTAGTGCCTTCCTTGTGGTAAGCATCGTCTTCAGTTGCAGTAACTGAGGATGTTTCGCTGCAATAATTTTTTTTTATGTCCGTAGTAATGTTTAAGATGACGTGCCCCTTTTAATGTTTTGTTTCCGGCAGATGTATTATCTTGATAATTTAATGTGCAAGGACATGGTGTGCTGCATAGAGACTCCGCGTGCAAAATTCTTGTCAAAAGAAGTTATAGCCAAGCTGGAGAAGGCTGACATGCTGATGGACAGGAATGGCTTTCAAACATTTGGTAACATGAAAGTGAGTATATTTTTTTATAATAAAATATTATATATGGTCTCTCCCTCAGTATTAAAGAATAAAGCCTTGAGTTAATGAATTCAGCACATTGGTTATTTTGCTAATAAAGCAGTGGATCAGTTGGATAGATTGACATGATTAATAGTAAATTGTATTGCTAAATTTCCATCCATTGTTACTGACGAGCTGCATCGCTGTAGTCTGAAATGTATGGTCTGCAAGACTAACAGATCTCTCGTCTTCTTCAAACTTTTGAAGTTGCATTGGCAGTAGAATCTGCTTATAAGCTTTAATTTGTTCCTTGTCAGGAAACTGTATCATTTTAGGAAGCCATAAAGCCCAGCATGAACTGCCTCTCTCTCGCCGGCGCGCCGCCGGTGCCGCCCCAAATAGCTTAGTAGCCCTGTGTGGCTGTCGGCCGAGTGCCGCCCTCCCTCGTCGCCGCCCATACTCTTTCCCGCAGCCTTCCCCCATTGTAAATCGCCAATCCCCACCTCGCACTGACAGCCGCGCCGCTGCAGCCGCCGCCGCAGCTCTCCGCCGCCGCCCAGCTCACTCCGTTGCCGCCGCCGCCCAGCTTGCTCCGCCGCCGTCGCCCAGCTCGCTCGGACACCAGTGGTCGCCTATGTGCTGCCGCTATCCCAAGCTAAGTCCCCCACCTCCACCTTCTTGCCTGCTCTGCTTCACCTACTAGCACTGCTGTTCCCAAATCAGAAAGTCAAATCCCTGTACTTAGAGATTGAGCCAACGACCACCACATCCCCTTGCGTCATCACTGCACCAGAGTTCCCCAGGCCACCATACCTCAACAATCCTTTGTGGAACAACTGTGTGCAGGGACATCACTTGGTTTTTTGTCTACCGATGTCACAGGTACCAACGGATTTCAGTCATGAGCCTTCTAAGCTGGAACTGTCGAGGCTCAGGAGGGAACCTTCGACATCGCAAGATGCAACACCTCTCTCGCCTGATGAAATCAACCAATGCCGAGGTGATTTTTGTATCAGAGACCCGCAATTCAAAAATTACTGCTACTCAGTTGACAAATCATTTCTCTACGAAACATAGCTTTGTTGTCCCTGCTACCGGGTTAGCTGGTGGACTTTGGATTATGTGGCAGGATGACATGGACCTTAATATAATCAGCTATAGTTCTCACTATATCTTAGCTCATGCGGTTCATTTATCTAGTAATATCAGTTTTAAATTGGTTTGCATCTATGGTGATCCCCATCATCTTCAGACGAACTCTATTTGGCATGAGATTACCACTTTTGTTATACAAGCTCCTGATAGGCCTACTTTTTGCATGGGAGACATGAACAATATTATGCATTCAAATGAAAAATGGGGTCCAGGAGCTCCAAACTTTTCTCGTATCAATAACTTTTGCTCGCTTGTTAAACAATGTGGTTTGATTGATATGGGTTATAGTGGCCCAGCTTATACTTGGACAAATAAGCGTTTTACAACTAACCCTACTTTTGAAAGATTGGATCGATGTCTTGCTAATGCAGATTGGTGTCAAGCCTTTCCAAACACAACTGTTTATCACCTACCAATGTTGTACAGCGATCACACTCCCATTCTCGCAGTTATGAATTCAAAAATCCCAAAACCAAAGCGCCCTTTCGCTTCGAAAACTGGTGGCTCTCCGAACCAGATTTTCAACAACAAGCTATGCAAGCTTGGTCTAAAACTGCTACTCAGCCTTTTCACCGCCGCACTCTGCATCTTACCAAACACCTAAAAATCTGGATCCAAAAGAAGAAACCCCTAAACCAGCAGCTACAAGAAGTTGAAACTCAGCTTTTAGAGCTACAGCAAGCAAACCCAGCAACAGCAAATCGCCAGGCAGAAGCCTCCCTAACACAGCTCCACCAAAGCCTCTTAGATAAGCTAACTGAATTTTATCGACAGAGATCAAAAAAGCATTGGGCAACAAAAGGGGATAGAAACACCAGATTCTTTCAGCAGGCGTGTACAAAGAGACGTACAAAGAATCGAATTTGCTTCATTCAATCAAACTCTGGAGACACAATCTCCAATCCAGAAGACATATCACAAGAGTTCATTCACTACTTCGAGAATCTTTTCTCCACCTCATTGCCACAACACATACATCAAATGCAGCATTCGCAACAGGTAAGGGTTGATTCTGATTCCACATGTACACCACCATCTTTGGATGATTGTCTGCAGATTTTAAAGAATATGCGGATAAACGCGGCGCCGGGACCAGATGGATTAAATGTAGCATTTTACAGAGCAGCATGGCAGTGGATAAAGCATGATGTTCACAACGTCATCACTACCTTTTATACAACAGGTACTTTTCCTTCACAACTCAATAGTACAGATATAGTGCTCATTCCTAAAAAGTATCCTGCGACTTTGGTGACTGATTATAGGCCAATTAGTCTTACAAACGTCAGCTATAGAATCATTGCTAAATCCCTCGCCAACAAAATTAAAGAAGAACTGCCTGACTATATTCATCCTTCTCAGCATGCTTTTATTCAAGGTAGACGGATTACTGAAAACATTATCATTGCTCAAGAAATAGTGCATTCCTTTCATTTAAAATCTTTTAAGCAGCACGCTTTTATGCTCAAAATTGATCTTGCAAAAGCTTTTGATAGATTAGAATGGCCGTTTATAGCCGCCGCTCTCCGACGTAAAGGTTTTCATGATCATTTTATCAACTTAGTGATTGCTTGCATTTCTACACCCACCTTCTCTGTTAACATTAATGGTCAGTCTTATGGTCGTTTTCGAGGTTCCAGAGGAATACGACAGGGTTGCCCGCTTTCACCATACCTTTTTGTCCTAGCTATAAATGAGCTCTCTTTGCGTTTGCAGCAAGCCCTTGATCACAACAATCTCACAGGAGTCAAACTAGGAACCACCTCTCCTTCTATTCATTCAATTCTTTTTTGCTGATGATTTAATCATTTGTGGCCAAGCTAATCTTCATGAGGTGCATCTTATTAGAACAATAGCAGAGGACTTCTGTTTCCAGTCAGGACAAACACCAAATTGGGCCAAATCATCCATCCTTTTCAGCCGGCATGTAGACCCAACCACCAAGAATGATATAAAAGCTATCTTCCCAGTTCCTGACTTCCGAGCCAACACCATGCACTTGGGCCATCCGATGCTAATAAGCCACAGGGACAAAGCAAAAGCCTATGATTTCATCTACAACAAATTCAGATCCAGACTCACCATCACAAAAGCAAACACGCTTAACCACGCTGGTCGACTTGCTTTGATTCAATCAGTTTTTGCATCCATACCAATCTACTACATGGCCAATACACTTTTCACCAAAAAATTCCTATCCAAGATTACTGCCATCATCCGTACCTTCTGGTGGCAAGGAGTTCAAGATTCAAATAGAACCAAACCTCTTCACCTTAGATCTTGGAATGCCATAACAACTCCTAAGAAAGATGGCGGGCTAGGCATCAGGGACATTCTGCTAGTTAACAAAAGTATGCTAATTTCCACAGCATGGCGCATTATTTCCGAGCCGCAGTCCTTTGTAGCTCGTATTTTGCAGGGAAAATATTATCCACGAGGAACAATTTGGACAGCTCCCATATACACACCGAAATCAACTTTCTGGTCTTCAATTCTCAAGGTAAGAAAAGATCTTGAACAGGACACTACTTTTCAAATATTTGATGGCAACACTAACATTTGGAATCAACCTTGGTGTTCGGTTTGGAAAAACATGCATGATCATCTCAACCTAGACCAAACTGAATATAATATTCCAAATATAATTGCTGACCTTTGGCATACAGGCACCAAGCAATGGGACATTAACAAAACTAAAACTGTTTTTGGCAACCACGCTACTGCTATTATTTTGCAGATACAACCTCTTCCTGGACAAGGTCAGGATTTGATTTGTTGGAAACCAACCACAACCGGAGTATGCACAGCTAAAAGTGCGTATGTTCAGCTAGCCATCCGAGCAGCTGCCCAAAATCCACCACCTTTTGTTCCTGTGCAGGTACTTGAGCAACTTCGTGCAATCTGGCCAGACAAATACATTCCACCACGAGTCAAAGCTTTTGCTTGGCGCTTGCTATGGTTGGCGCTAAGTACAGGTGCTCGTGTCAACCGCATCATGCCGGCAGCAGACGGAAATTGTTCCAGATGTGGTGCTCCTGAAACTGAGGATCACCTATTTTTACACTGTGATTTTGCTAGGGCTGTATGGTTCAACTCCCAGCTTGGACTAAGGACGCATGCGCTACCAACAACAAACAGGGGCATTCATCAGCAACTTGCAGAGATACTACAAGGTACTAATAATTCTAGTGCAGGGCTTATATTCAGCATCCTCTGGTGCTTATGGAAGGCCAGGAATGATCACCGTTTCAACAAAATTGACTGGACCGTCCATAGAGTGCTACATGAGGCTCAAGCTACTGCTGATGAGCATGTGCTTCAGGATAGGAAGTATCCGACAACTATAGCAACCGACAACAACACCCCTACTGCTACTATCCGTGCACCACGACAGTGGACGCCGGAGTATCGTATTTTCACTGATGCTTCTGTGCAGGTAGACACATCAATTGCTCCTACCAATCCAGCAGGAATCGGCGTCTTCATCATCGACAAGACGCAAACACTGTTTACAACCATCTCAATTCAAGCATTATACTTAAAGCCAGCTGACCCATTAATAGCAGAGGGCCAAGCTCTGCTGTTAGCTGCTCGACTCGCAAAGCATTTCAGGTGGCAACACATTGCGTACTACACCGACAACCAGACGGTGGCCACAGCTGTACAACTTCGGGACCCAAGACATCAGCCTGGTCATTGGTCATTGCGACCAATGCTTCAAGAATTTGGATCCTTGTTCACAGGCAACTCCTTCTCGGTGAACAAGATTTCAAGAAAACACAACTCAAGAGCTGATGGGCTAGCCAAACGAGCGCGACAGGAACCAGTTACAACAACTTGTATCACTTCCTGTATGGCTTTGAATCACAATATACCTTGTCCAGTGCAACACGCACTAGCAAACTTTCAATGGGAGGACTTTCATCCCATCTCTGTATCATGTCTTTGAATTAATGAAATATCTTTTATCCTCAAAAAAAAAAAAAAGCCCAGCATGAAGAAGACGCTCTCACAATCATTTGCCTTCTTAGTTTAGTTCCAAATCCCATTAGCCACCCTGAACATATATATCGTCAGTAATTGATGGCTGACGCACATTGAAGGAGATATGTACACATCCCCCAAACAATTAAGCAGTATACCAGGAAAAATATAAGCCTGTTCGCTTTGCTGCGCTGCAGCTGCGGCTGCGGAAAAAATAACTGGAAACACTGTAGCGACTGCTGAAGAAATAACTGAAACACTGTAGCTGATGCGCTGCAGCTGCTGCAAAGCAGCAAAGCGAACAGGCTGATAAATTTATATAGTTTCATTACTATAGAATATTTATGTTTTTACTGAGAAATCAACCTTTTTGATCAGGTACAACAATAAAATATTTATTTTTAAAGGTAGTTTTGGTTTCCATTTAACCCTGTTCTCTTCAAATCTTCCACTGTCGGTAACTGCTCTATACATTCATTGGACTGAAAATGATTGGTTCTTAAATGATAGTTTCTAAGCAAGTCCTGCCATAACCCTCTGATATATCAATTCGAATTACCAATTTCTAAGGAGACACCAGTTCCATATATTCAAATCTAGAACACATAAACCACAATGGTATTTAGATTGACTGTATTGCCCACTTAATTAATTTTTATTTCTTCTTGGTACGTCTCATTGTTTCAAAAGAATCTACATCTCTAATATTCATATAATGATCCATAGCTGTTCTGTGTGTTTGAGAAAAAACATATCTAATAACATTCTGATTTTTGAAGTACACCTCTGGGGACTTAAAAAAAGAGGATAATATACACATAACATGACTAATTAAGACTGTGTACATAACAACCAATCTTCCACCGGCTGTCAGATGTTTTTCTTTCCAGGTGCTTAGTTTTTTTTCTCAAATATGGCGTGATGGGATCCCAATATACTATTCTTCACATTCTTTAGCCTTCCCGTAAGAAACAACGTGAAGAACATTGTTCGATATTTAGTCCTTTAATAGTGCCAACAGCCTTGTCACCGTACATGCAGCAGAATTTTTTTTTTTTGGCTTCTTATTCATGTGCATATATACTGCTCAGCTAAGAAGCCAGAGGGGCACGTGCTATGATGATGAGAGGACAGGATCAAGCAGAAATGTGCCAGTCCCTGTCACGAGTGATATTGCTGATGTTTGTGCCAGTCCACACAACCAGATTGGTGATTCCGCTTCGCATTGCAAGAATTTGAGTTCCAGTGAAAAAAATAAAGCCAAACTGTGTCAGCACCTCAACACCCATGTGATACTGATAGAGGATGAGCCTCCAGAAGAGAGAAGGCTAGAAGACGACGCTGATGTTGTTGGTGATGACGATGGGCAGCATCCTGATAGTGTGGTAACATCGATCAAGAGCCAAATTCTACTCTGGACTCACCAGCTGATGTCCACCAGAAGCCGCCAACCGTACCCGATGTCTCCAAAGGGGACGTTGTGGCAGAACGTGATGAACAACGAGGCGACCACACGGTTACTGAGGACTTTGAAGATGGTATGCTAGATTCAATTGGTAACGATCGCTTTGTTCCGTTTTCTGCAAATTAATAATATGATGTACCAACTTTAATTTGTCATTGCAGGAAACAGCCCTGTACAGGCGAAAAGTGCCACTGCAGAGGCCGTGCAGCTAGCTAGCACTTTCTGCAATGAGCAAGTGAAGGAGTTCATGGCAGGTACCTCGAAGCAGGAGGTCCTCGAGAGCAGTTTATCCGAGCTCGTCTCTCTTCTTGCACAGGCAAGCTCTTCCTCTCAACTCTTGATCTTTCTCTGCCCTTTCAAATATATTGATAAATTAGTCTCCACTTTCCTGACTTCCTTAATCACATAACGAACAGGTGCGCGCCCAAGTCGCCTCGGAGGCTCGGAACTCGGAGCTCGAGCAGCAGGTCAAGGAGCTGACCGAGAAGCTGTGCAATACTGAGGAGGAGCTCGAGGCTGCCCAGGCTCAGCTGAGAGGAGCCGAGGCCGCCACGCTGGAGTCACAGTCGGCGGTCGCCGCCATCAACGGCCTCTCCCTCCGCCTCAGTGCCGCTTTCGTCAGGCTGGGCGACACGCAGAATGGCAACCCTCGCGTCGCGGCCAGCAACAACGCCTCCCTTTCGGAGGCCGTGAAGCTCCTGGAGGACCGGGTGTCGCTGGTCGAGGCCGTGTCGCGCGGCCACGCAACGATCCTGGCCAGGAACAGCGTGGCGTTCGGCGCCCCGGCGCTGCTGTGCCGGGATAACAGGAGTGCCGAGGGGCTGCGCGACGCGGTGGCTGCGGACACAAGGCGCTTCCTTCGCTCGCAGGGGCCAGACTTCGGTTCGCTGGTGAGACAGGTCGTCGACGCCGTGGAGCAGCAGCATGCCAACGCACCTCCGTTGCAAAGTGGTCAATCAACCGGGCTGGAGGCCCGGCTGCAGACAGGAACGAATGAACTGCCTGTGCTTGTAAACTGCAACAAGTCAACCAGAAGTGTGTTTTGCTGTGATACCTGCCTTGTAGGTAGAAGACAGGTGCTAGCCTATAACTATACTCTGATAGCGGAAAGGTTTCCGCTTCTCCCAGCGATTCTGCCGACGTGCTCGCGTACCGTACGGCCGCGTCGGTTTTTTGACGGCGTGGCCACCCTCCCCGACGACCACGTCGATGCCGTACGTCGGCGGCCATGGTGGGCCTTCACCACGTGCTGCTCCTGCTTGCAGACCATGTGGGCTCCTCTGTCGGAGACCAGCCCGTGCCTGGCCATCATTTTGAAGCCGCCAGGTTTGTGCGTGATGGGGAGAGAGGAAGAAATCAAATTGAAACAAAATGACCTCTAACCTCAGACCGTCGTCTCGCCGTTCCACTTCCGCAGCTCTCCTCCACCAAGCCGTCGAGCTCGCTGCTCGAGCTGCCGCCTGCCCGCCTCCTCAGCCCGAGCCTCGCGCTGCTGCATGAGCATGGTCCGAAAGGACGCACTGCTGCTAGGGGCGGCGACCGGAGCTCAAGGTTCAACGTTTGTGGCTAGATCAGTAGATTGAGAGAAAAGGAAATCGATGCCCGACGAAGAGCCTCGCTGGTGCCCGGCCCTCGCCATGCTGTTTTGCCTCGAGCTCTTCATAGCAGCTCTCCTACCCATATGACGAATTGTTGTTGTATGTGTCAGAGGATGAGGAGCGAGGGAATGGAGATCGAGAGAGAAGCGACCGGCGTTTCTGAGTTGGATGAGGAGGAAGACGAAGATAGCAACGGGGGAGATAAGAATGGGGAAGATGTGGACTGCGTGTGTCCACGTCGCTGCTGTTGAGGTTTTCTGAAAAAAGTCCTCTATCTTTTGGTAATTACAGCGCAGACCAAAGAAATGTGAACTAAAATAGTACTCCAAGGCTTCGATTATTTTCCAAATAGTGCACTGCCTCCTGTGTATCTATGTTTGAACTGGACCAACCTGTTGGCAGATACTCTCTTTTTTTTTTAATGGGCGCAGCGTAGCGCGCCATGACACCCTAGTTACCTCCATTCGGCCATGTTAGCTGGCAGCCAGCTTGGTGTGTCACTGTGGCTCTAATTTGCACCAAAACTGTATCAGCGTGTGTTACCACTATGACGCCAAAAAAAAAAATCTTCAGATTTGCTCCGTGACCTCCGTCTCAGTTGTCTGATGTTTGTTTTCGTGTCAGCCAAATTTCTCAGCCGTTGGAAAATGTGTATCAATCGATTTATTGCTGATGAAAAAAATATCGCTAATAAAACATTTCAGGAATTTTAGAAATTTCAGGGAATAAAATTTGAATTATTTAAAATATTTGGACATTATTTTGCACATATTAACTTAAATCTATTCAATACCATGATTGCATATATAAGAAAGATAATTTGGACATGTTTGCATAATTGCAAGGATGGAATTTAGTTCGTACTTCCCATTTCGTCCTTATTTAGGACCCCACGGGAAAACATGAGATGTCAACTATTTAGATGAGATTTCTCAAATGTTTTTCCTACCTATTAGACTTTGCATTTTTCATGTTGTCTTTCATGAACTACCCTTTTTCATGTAGCCCCAATCTATCAGGTATTTTTTTTCCTAGGCAATAGATGTGGAATTTTTTTTGCCATCTCTGAACTACCGTGGCATTGTGTGGTGTGTGCATTCAGGAGAACCCACCATACTGGTGACAACTTTGTCGAATAGTGTTAGCATACCATATACTGAAAATTGATATGATATTATTGAAATATTTTGATTGTCCAATGTGATTTAGTTTGATAACTCAGAGTTTGATTGTTTTGATTTCATAAAATAGTCCATTTTACTGGATAGTGTACTGATAATAAGTGTTTATTTGCATCACTATGGCGGGGCAGCAAACCTGTTGATTCACAAATGCAGGATAGATTACCAGATAAGGTATTTTGATAAGATTTGTGCCTGTTAAATAATCATTTATCATTTAATGCCAGATGCTGTTTTCTAAATGAACCACCATGAACGGTTACCAAACATTTTTGTTGTTTATTACTCACATGGCGGATAATTGTATTTTCTATCTTTCATTAAGGTTAAAAATGCATTGCAAACATGTTTGTTTAAGTTTCAGCAAGAAAATAATGCGAGTTTTGTTATGGGCCTTAAGAATAATGGTAAATGTGTTGAAGCTTATGCCAATACTAACAACAATTCATTTGAGGTTAGTGCTAATAATGATGTAATTATCCATATTTATTGTCATTTTGTCATGTTTTCTTGCAAGATGGCTTATGAATGATCTTAATTTACATATTCAGGTGGGAGCAAAAATGACTACTAAGCTTCCATCTGACTCAGATTAGAAACGAGTAGGAAATCGTGTTCAAAGTGACTGAGAAACTAGCTAGTTCTGGTGTGGCAGCCGCTAAAAAGCTAGCATCTCATCCACATATGAGTTGTCAAGGATGTGATAAGTAAGAAGTCACATATAAGTTAAGCAATACCTCAGAAATCAGACTCAAGGAAATCAATTGTATAACTGGTTCAGATATTGTTAATTTCTCAAGGTTACAATATTCTTTCCCTTGTTCTCTTTCGTCTTTGTAGTTGTTCCTCTTCATTTACGTCCTATTTGAAGTTGAAATTCATTCAAGTAAAAAAACACTATTTTCTTCAGTTATGTAGAAGCGAGTTTAACTTTTTGGCTTTAGTTTTGTCTATCTAGTATGTAAGGTTAGATAGAGCTCTATTTAAGGTATCAGCAAACCGTGTTTCACATTTGAGGCCACATTGAAGTCCACGTTAAAGGATAGGTCTGTTGGGTGTGTGATGGTGGGTGGGGGGTGTGTGTGGGGGGGGTGGGGGGGGGGGGGGGGGGGGGGGGGGGGGGGTGGTCTCGATGGTAGTCTGAAATGTATGGTCTGCAAGACTAACAGATCTCTCGTCTTCTTCAAACTTTTGAAGTTGCATTGGCAGTAGAATCTGCTTATAAGCTTTAATTTGTTCCTTGTCAGGAAACTGTATCATTTTAGGAAGCCATAAAGCCCAGCATGAACTGCCTCTCTCTCGCCGGCGCGCCGCCGGTGCCGCCCCAAATAGCTTAGTAGCCCTGTGTGGCTGTCGGCCGAGTGCCGCCCTCCCTCGTCGCCGCCCATACTCTTTCCCGCAGCCTTCCCCCATTGTAAATCGCCAATCCCCACCTCGCACTGACAGCCGCGCCGCTGCAGCCGCCGCCGCAGCTCTCCGCCGCCGCCCAGCTCACTCCGTTGCCGCCGCCGCCCAGCTTGCTCCGCCGCCGTCGCCCAGCTCGCTCGGACACCAGTGGTCGCCTATGTGCTGCCGCTATCCCAAGCTAAGTCCCCCACCTCCACCTTCTTGCCTGCTCTGCTTCACCTACTAGCACTGCTGTTCCCAAATCAGAAAGTCAAATCCCTGTACTTAGAGATTGAGCCAACGACCACCACATCCCCTTGCGTCATCACTGCACCAGAGTTCCCCCAGGCCACCATACCTCAACAATCCTTTGTGGAACAACTGTGTGCAGGGACATCACTTGGTTTTTTGTCTACCGATGTCACAGGTACCAACGGATTTCAGTCATGAGCCTTCTAAGCTGGAACTGTCGAGGCTCAGGAGGGAACCTTCGACATCGCAAGATGCAACACCTCTCTCGCCTGATGAAATCAACCAATGCCGAGGTGATTTTTGTATCAGAGACCCGCAATTCAAAAATTACTGCTACTCAGTTGACAAATCATTTCTCTACGAAACATAGCTTTGTTGTCCCTGCTACCGGGTTAGCTGGTGGACTTTGGATTATGTGGCAGGATGACATGGACCTTAATATAATCAGCTATAGTTCTCACTATATCTTAGCTCATGCGGTTCATTTATCTAGTAATATCAGTTTTAAATTGGTTTGCATCTATGGTGATCCCCATCATCTTCAGACGAACTCTATTTGGCATGAGATTACCACTTTTGTTATACAAGCTCCTGATAGGCCTACTTTTTGCATGGGAGACATGAACAATATTATGCATTCAAATGAAAAATGGGGTCCAGGAGCTCCAAACTTTTCTCGTATCAATAACTTTTGCTCGCTTGTTAAACAATGTGGTTTGATTGATATGGGTTATAGTGGCCCAGCTTATACTTGGACAAATAAGCGTTTTACAACTAACCCTACTTTTGAAAGATTGGATCGATGTCTTGCTAATGCAGATTGGTGTCAAGCCTTTCCAAACACAACTGTTTATCACCTACCAATGTTGTACAGCGATCACACTCCCATTCTCGCAGTTATGAATTCAAAAATCCCAAAACCAAAGCGCCCTTTCGCTTCGAAAACTGGTGGCTCTCCGAACCAGATTTTCAACAACAAGCTATGCAAGCTTGGTCTAAAACTGCTACTCAGCCTTTTCACCGCCGCACTCTGCATCTTACCAAACACCTAAAAATCTGGATCCAAAAGAAGAAACCCCTAAACCAGCAGCTACAAGAAGTTGAAACTCAGCTTTTAGAGCTACAGCAAGCAAACCCAGCAACAGCAAATCGCCAGGCAGAAGCCTCCCTAACACAGCTCCACCAAAGCCTCTTAGATAAGCTAACTGAATATTATCGACAGAGATCAAAAAAGCATTGGGCAACAAAAGGGGATAGAAACACCAGATTCTTTCAGCAGGCTTGTACAAAGAGACGTACAAAGAATCGAATTTGCTTCATTCAATCAAACTCTGGAGACACAATCTCCAATCCAGAAGACATATCACAAGAGTTCATTCACTACTTCGAGAATCTTTTCTCCACCTCATTGCCACAACACATACATCAAATGCAGCATTCGCAACAGGTAAGGGTTGATTCTGATTCCACATGTACACCACCATCTTTGGATGATTGTCTGCAGATTTTAAAGAATATGAGGATAAACGCGGCGCCGGGACCAGATGGATTAAATGTAGCATTTTACAGGGCAGCATGGCAGTGGATAAAGCATGATGTTCACAACGTCATCACTACCTTTTATACAACAGGTACTTTTCCTTCACAACTCAATAGTACAGATATAGTGCTCATTCCTAAAAAGTATCCTGCGACTTTGGTGACTGATTATAGGCCAATTAGTCTTACAAACGTCAGCTATAGAATCATTGCTAAATCCCTCGCCAACAAAATTAAGGAAGAACTGCCTGACTATATTCATCCTTCTCAGCATGCTTTTATTCAAGGTAGACGGATTACTGAAAACATTATCATTGCTCAAGAAATAGTGCATTCCTTTCATTTAAAATCTTTTAAGCAGCACGCTTTTATGCTCAAAATTGATCTTGCAAAAGCTTTTGATAGATTAGAATGGCCGTTTATAGCCGCCGCTCTCCGACGTAAAGGTTTTCATGATCATTTTATCAACTTAGTGATTGCTTGCATTTCTACACCCACCTTCTCTGTTAACATTAATGGTCAGTCTTATGGTCGTTTTCGAGGTTCCAGAGGAATACGACAGGGTTGCCCGCTTTCACCATACCTTTTTGTCCTAGCTATAAATGAGCTCTCTTTGCGTTTGCAGCAAGCCCTTGATCACAACAATCTCACAGGAGTCAAACTAGGAACCACCTCTCCTTCTATTCATTCAATTCTTTTTTGCTGATGATTTAATCATTTGTGGCCAAGCTAATCTTCATGAGGTGCATCTTATTAGAACAATAGCAGAGGACTTCTGTTTCCAGTCAGGACAAACACCAAATTGGGCCAAATCATCCATCCTTTTCAGCCGGCATGTAGACCCAACCACCAAGAATGATATAAAAGCTATCTTCCCAGTTCCTGACTTCCGAGCCAACACCATGCACTTGGGCCATCCGATGCTAATAAGCCACAGGGACAAAGCAAAAGCCTATGATTTCATCTACAACAAATTCAGATCCAGACTCACCATCACAAAAGCAAACACGCTTAACCACGCTGGTCGACTTGCTTTGATTCAATCAGTTTTGCATCCATACCAATCTACTACATGGCCAATACACTTTTCACCAAAAAATTCCTATCCAAGATTACTGCCATCATCCGTACCTTCTGGTGGCAAGGAGTTCAAGATTCAAATAGAACCAAACCTCTTCACCTTAGATCTTGGAATGCCATAACAACTCCTAAGAAAGATGGCGGGCTAGGCATCAGGGACATTCTGCTAGTTAACAAAGTATGCTAATTTCCACAGCATGGCGCATTATTTCCGAGCCGCAGTCCTTTGTAGCTCGTATTTTGCAGGGAAAATATTATCCACGAGGAACAATTTGGACAGCTCCCATATACACACCGAAATCAACTTTCTGGTCTTCAATTCTCAAGGTAAGAAAAGATCTTGAACAGGACACTACTTTTCAAATATTGATGGCAACACTAACATTTGGAATCAACCTTGGTGTTCGGTTTGGAAAAACATGCATGATCATCTCAACCTAGACCAAACTGAATATAATATTCCAAATATAATTGCTGACCTTTGGCATACAGGCACCAAGCAATGGGACATTAACAAAACTAAAACTGTTTTTGGCAACCACGCTACTGCTATTATTTTGCAGATACAACCTCTTCCTGGACAAGGTCAGGATTTGATTTGTTGGAAACCAACCACAACCGGAGTATGCACAGCTAAAAGTGCGTATGTTCAGCTAGCCATCCGAGCAGCTGCCCAAAATCCACCACCTTTTGTTCCTGTGCAGGTACTTGAGCAACTTCGTGCAATCTGGCCAGACAAATACATTCCACCACGAGTCAAAGCTTTTGCTTGGCGCTTGCTATGGTTGGCGCTAAGTACAGGTGCTCGTGTCAACCGCATCATGCCGGCAGCAGACGGAAATTGTTCCAGATGTGGTGCTCCTGAAACTGAGGATCACCTATTTTTACACTGTGATTTTGCTAGGGCTGTATGGTTCAACTCCCAGCTTGGACTAAGGACGCATGCGCTACCAACAACAAACAGGGGCATTCATCAGCAACTTGCAGAGATACTACAAGGTACTAATAATTCTAGTGCAGGGCTTATATTCAGCATCCTCTGGTGCTTATGGAAGGCCAGGAATGATCACCGTTTCAACAAAATTGACTGGACCGTCCATAGAGTGCTACATGAGGCTCAAGCTACTGCTGATGAGCATGTGCTTCAGGATAGGAAGTATCCGACAACTATAGCAACCGACAACAACACCCCTACTGCTACTATCCGTGCACCACGACAGTGGACGCCGGAGTATCGTATTTTCACTGATGCTTCTGTGCAGGTAGACACATCAATTGCTCCTACCAATCCAGCAGGAATCGGCGTCTTCATCATCGACAAGACGCAAACACTGTTTACAACCATCTCAATTCAAGCATTATACTTAAAGCCAGCTGACCCATTAATAGCAGAGGGCCAAGCTCTGCTGTTAGCTGCTCGACTCGCAAAGCATTTCAGGTGGCAACACATTGCGTACTACACCGACAACCAGACGGTGGCCACAGCTGTACAACTTCGGGACCCAAGACATCAGCCTGGTCATTGGTCATTGCGACCAATGCTTCAAGAATTTGGATCCTTGTTCACAGGCAACTCCTTCTCGGTGAACAAGATTTCAAGAAAACACAACTCAAGAGCTGATGGGCTAGCCAAACGAGCGCGACAGGAACCAGTTACAACAACTTGTATCACTTCCTGTATGGCTTTGAATCACAATATACCTTGTCCAGTGCAACACGCACTAGCAAACTTTCAATGGGAGGACTTTCATCCCATCTCTGTATCATGTCTTTGAATTAATGAAATATCTTTTATCCTCAAAAAAAAAAAAAAGCCCAGCATGAAGAAGACGCTCTCACAATCATTTGCCTTCTTAGTTTAGTTCCAAATCCCATTAGCCACCCTGAACATATATATCGTCAGTAATTGATGGCTGACGCACATTGAAGGAGATATGTACACATCCCCCAAACAATTAAGCAGTATACCAGGAAAATATAAGCCTGTTCGCTTTGCTGCGCTGCAGCTGCGGCTGCGGAAAAAATAACTGGAAACACTGTAGCGACTGCTGAAGAAATAACTGAAACACTGTAGCTGATGCGCTGCAGCTGCTGCAAAGCAGCAAAGCGAACAGGCTGATAAATTATATAGTTTCATTACTATAGAATATTTATGTTTTTACTGAGAAATCAACCTTTTGATCAGGTAACAACAATAAAATATTTATTTTTAAAGGTAGTTTTGGTTCCATTTAACCCTGTTCTCTTCAAATCTTCCACTGTCGGTAACTGCTCTATACATTCATTGGACTGAAAATGATTGGTTCTTAAATGATAGTTTCTAAGCAAGTCCTGCCATAACCCTCTGATATATCAATTCGAATTACCAATTTCTAAGGAGACACCAGTTCCATATATTCAAATCTAGAACACATAAACCACAATGGTATTTAGATTGACTGTATTGCCCACTTAATTAATTTTTATTTCTTCTTGGTACGTCTCATTGTTTCAAAAGAATCTACATCTCTAATATTCATATAATGATCCATAGCTGTTCTGTGTGTTTGAGAAAAAACATATCTAATAACATTCTGATTTTGAAGTACACCTCTGGGGACTTAAAAAAAGAGGATAATATACACATAACATGACTAATTAAGACTGTGTACATAACAACCAATCTTCCACCGGCTGTCAGATGTTTTTCTTTCCAGGTGCTTAGTTTTTTTTCTCAAATATGGCGTGATGGGATCCCAATATACTATTCTTCACATTCTTTAGCCTTCCCGTAAGAAACAACGTGAAGAACATTGTTCGATATTTAGTCCTTTAATAGTGCCAACAGCCTTGTCACCGTACATGCAGCAGAATTTTTTTTTTTGGCTTCTTATTCATGTGCATATATACTGCTCAGCTAAGAAGCCAGAGGGGCACGTGCTATGATGATGAGAGGACAGGATCAAGCAGAAATGTGCCAGTCCCTGTCACGAGTGATATTGCTGATGTTTGTGCCAGTCCACACAACCAGATTGGTGATTCCGCTTCGCATTGCAAGAATTTGAGTTCCAGTGAAAAAAATAAAGCCAAACTGTGTCAGCACCTCAACACCCATGTGATACTGATAGAGGATGAGCCTCCAGAAGAGAGAAGGCTAGAAGACGACGCTGATGTTGTTGGTGATGACGATGGGCAGCATCCTGATGTGTGGTAACATCGATCAAGAGCCAAATTCTACTCTGGACTCACCAGCTGATGTCCACCAGAAGCCGCCAACCGTACCCGATGTCTCCAAAGGGGACGTTGTGGCAGAACGTGATGAACAACGAGGCGACCACACGGTTACTGAGGACTTTGAAGATGGTATGCTAGATTCAATTGGTAACGATCGCTTTGTTCCGTTTTCTGCAAATTAATAATATGATGTACCAACTTTAATTTGTCATTGCAGGAAACAGCCCTGTACAGGCGAAAAGTGCCACTGCAGAGGCCGTGCAGCTAGCTAGCACTTTCTGCAATGAGCAAGTGAAGGAGTTCATGGCAGGTACCTCGAAGCAGGAGGTCCTCGAGAGCAGTTTATCCGAGCTCGTCTCTCTTCTTGCACAGGCAAGCTCTTCCTCTCAACTCTTGATCTTTCTCTGCCCTTTCAAATATATTGATAAATTAGTCTCCACTTTCCTGACTTCCTTAATCACATAACGAACAGGTGCGCGCCCAAGTCGCCTCGGAGGCTCGGAACTCGGAGCTCGAGCAGCAGGTCAAGGAGCTGACCGAGAAGCTGTGCAATACTGAGGAGGAGCTCGAGGCTGCCCAGGCTCAGCTGAGAGGAGCCGAGGCCGCCACGCTGGAGTCACAGTCGGCGGTCGCCGCCATCAACGGCCTCTCCCTCCGCCTCAGTGCCGCTTTCGTCAGGCTGGGCGACACGCAGAATGGCAACCCTCGCGTCGCGGCCAGCAACAACGCCTCCCTTTCGGAGGCCGTGAAGCTCCTGGAGGACCGGGTGTCGCTGGTCGAGGCCGTGTCGCGCGGCCACGCAACGATCCTGGCCAGGAACAGCGTGGCGTTCGGCGCCCCGGCGCTGCTGTGCCGGGATAACAGGAGTGCCGAGGGGCTGCGCGACGCGGTGGCTGCGGACACAAGGCGCTTCCTTCGCTCGCAGGGGCCAGACTTCGGTTCGCTGGTGAGACAGGTCGTCGACGCCGTGGAGCAGCAGCATGCCAACGCACCTCCGTTGCAAAGTGGTCAATCAACCGGGGCTGGAGGCCCGGCTGCAGACAGGAACGAATGAACTGCCTGTGCTTGTAAACTGCAACAAGTCAACCAGAAGTGTGTTTTGCTGTGATACCTGCCTTGTAGGTAGAAGACAGGTGCTAGCCTATAACTATACTCTGATAGCGGAAAGGTTTCCGCTTCTCCCAGCGATTCTGCCGACGTGCTCGCGTACCGTACGGCCGCGTCGGTTTTTTGACGGCGTGGCCACCCTCCCCGACGACCACGTCGATGCCGTACGTCGGCGGCCATGGTGGGCCTTCACCACGTGCTGCTCCTGCTTGCAGACCATGTGGGCTCCTCTGTCGGAGACCAGCCCGTGCCTGGCCATCATTTTGAAGCCGCCAGGTTTGTGCGTGATGGGGAGAGAGGAAGAAATCAAATTGAAACAAAATGACCTCTAACCTCAGACCGTCGTCTCGCCGTTCCACTTCCGCAGCTCTCCTCCACCAAGCCGTCGAGCTCGCTGCTCGAGCTGCCGCCTGCCCGCCTCCTCAGCCCGAGCCTCGCGCTGCTGCATGAGCATGGTCCGAAAGGACGCACTGCTGCTAGGGGCGGCGACCGGAGCTCAAGGTTCAACGTTTGTGGCTAGATCAGTAGATTGAGAGAAAAGGAAATCGATGCCCGACGAAGAGCCTCGCTGGTGCCCGGCCCTCGCCATGCTGTTTTGCCTCGAGCTCTTCATAGCAGCTCTCCTACCCATATGACGAATTGTTGTTGTATGTGTCAGAGGATGAGGAGCGAGGGATGGAGATCGAGAGAGAAGCGACCGGCGTTTCTGAGTTGGATGAGGAGGAAGACGAAGATAGCAACGGGGGAGATAAGAATGGGGAAGATGTGGACTGCGTGTGTCCACGTCGCTGCTGTTGAGGTTTTCTGAAAAAAGTCCTCTATCTTTTGGTAATTACAGCGCAGACCAAAGAAATGTGAACTAAAATAGTACTCCAAGGCTTCGATTATTTTCCAAATAGTGCACTGCCTCCTGTGTATCTATGTTTGAACTGGACCAACCTGTTGGCAGATACTCTCTTTTTTTTTTAATGGGCGCAGCGTAGCGCGCCATGACACCCTAGTTACCTCCATTCGGCCATGTTAGCTGGCAGCCAGCTTGTGTGTCACTGTGGCTCTAATTTGCACCAAAACTGTATCAGCGTGTGTTACCACTATGACGCCAAAAAAAAAAATCTTCAGATTTGCTCCGTGACCTCCGTCTCAGTTGTCTGATGTTTGTTTTCGTGTCAGCCAAATTTCTCAGCCGTTGGAAAATGTGTATCAATCGATTTATTGCTGATGAAAAAATATCGCTAATAAAACATTTCAGGAATTTTAGAAATTTCAGGGAATAAAATTTGAATTATTTAAAATATTTGGACATTATTTTGCACATATTAACTTAAATCTATTCAATACCATGATTGCATATATAAGAAAGATAATTTGGACATGTTTGCATAATTGCAAGGATGGAATTTAGTTCGTACTTCCCATTTCGTCCTTATTTAGGACCCCACGGGAAAACATGAGATGTCAACTATTTAGATGAGATTTCTCAAATGTTTTTCCTACCTATTAGACTTTGCATTTTTCATGTTGTCTTTCATGAACTACCCTTTTTCATGTAGCCCCAATCTATCAGGTATTTTTTTTCCTAGGCAATAGATGTGGAATTTTTTTTGCCATCTCTGAACTACCGTGGCATTGTGTGGTGTGTGCATTCAGGAGAACCCACCATACTGGTGACAACTTTGTCGAATAGTGTTAGCATACCATATACTGAAAATTGATATGATATTATTGAAATATTTTGATTGTCCAATGTGATTTAGTTTGATAACTCAGAGTTTGATTGTTTTGATTTCATAAAATAGTCCATTTTACTGGATAGTGTACTGATAATAAGTGTTTATTTGCATCACTATGGCGGGGCAGCAAACCTGTTGATTCACAAATGCAGGATAGATTACCAGATAAGGTATTTTGATAAGATTTGTGCCTGTTAAATAATCATTTATCATTTAATGCCAGATGCTGTTTTCTAAATGAACCACCATGAACGGTTACCAAACATTTTTGTTGTTTATTACTCACATGGCGGATAATTGTATTTTCTATCTTTCATTAAGGTTAAAATGCATTGCAAACATGTTTGTTTAAGTTTCAGCAAGAAAATAATGCGAGTTTTGTTATGGGCCTTAAGAATAATGGTAAATGTGTTGAAGCTTATGCCAATACTAACAACAATTCATTTGAGGTTAGTGCTAATAATGATGTAATTATCCATATTTATTGTCATTTTGTCATGTTTTCTTGCAAGATGGCTTATGAATGATCTTAATTTACATATTCAGGTGGGAGCAAAAATGACTACTAAGCTTCCATCTGACTCAGATTAGAAACGAGTAGGAAATCGTGTTCAAAGTGACTGAGAAACTAGCTAGTTCTGGTGTGGCAGCCGCTAAAAGCTAGCATCTCATCCACATATGAGTTGTCAAGGATGTGATAAGTAAGAAGTCACATATAAGTTAAGCAATACCTCAGAAATCAGACTCAAGGAAATCAATTGTATAACTGGTTCAGATATTGTTAATTTCTCAAGGTTACAATATTCTTTCCCTTGTTCTCTTTCGTCTTTGTAGTTGTTCCTCTTCATTTACGTCCTATTTGAAGTTGAAATTCATTCAAGTAAAAAAACACTATTTTCTTCAGTTATGTAGAAGCGAGTTTAACTTTTTGGCTTTAGTTTTGTCTATCTAGTATGTAAGGTTAGATAGAGCTCTATTTAAGGTATCAGCAAACCGTGTTTCACATTTGAGGCCACATTGAAGTCCACGTTAAAGGATAGGTCTGTTGGGTGTGTGATGGTGGGTGGGTGGGTGTGTGTGTGGGGGGGGGGGGGGGGGGGGGGGGGGGGGGGGGGGGTGGTCTCGATGGTAGTGGAGTCCGGCTCCGAGGAAGACCCATGAAAGGTCGTAAGCAGGCGTCATAGTCAGCGGCCCCCCGACGCATGCGGGGGTCTCCGATGTCAAAGGATGGCCGCGAACAGGAGACCAACCTGGGCCCACGCGGAGGGGCCCATCGTATCAATGGGGATCCAGTCAGAGGACTGATCGAAGGTCGGGTCAGAGGCCTCGCTCGTGGGGACTTTGCCCGAGGAGACCTGGCGCCGCGCCTGACCGCCTGGCGCGGCAGCTGTCCCTGTCTGACAGATTTTGGCGCCTCCGAGTGGGGCATGCTATTATCCAGGGTACACCCTTTGGACCGTTGGGTTCTAGGAGGGTGCGCCTGGTCCCAAAACAAGAGTAACTGACAAAGATAGGGAAAGTGATCATGATGGTGCTGAAATTCAGGGAGTCCGAGGGAAAGCTTGGTCAAGGGGCAAGCCTGCGGTTGTGCGCCTGGCAGAAGGTCTTCAGTATGCCGTTTTAACATTGGGTGGGGAGGGCCGGCTTCTCTTGTAAGTGACCTCCCTCCTAGGGTACCGATGTAATTTGGCTCCGCCCTATGGTATAAATATCCTGTCCTTGCTTGGAGAATTCATTCTCTCCTGTTAGAATGAATCTTGCGCCCCTTGGGTGCCTATCTGCTATCTCCCTTCTTCTTTCTCATTGGCTTGTGCTTGCATTGCGTCAAGTGCTCGTTGAGACTTGAGAAAGGGCCTGTAGCGCCAAGTGGTTACAAGAGTCTCAGTAGCACCTGAGGTCCTGGGTTCGACTCCCCATAGAAGCGAATTTTCTAGGATTTAACGGCGTTGTGCGTTCAGCAGGAGGCGACGTGACCGTCGACAGCGAGACGCCAGTGGTGACTTCGTCAATCTCTCGAGGATTTGCCGGCTCAGTCTTCGAAGATGCTCATAAGGGTAGGGTTTGTGTATGTGCATTCATAGGAGTGAGTGTGCGTGCGTTGTGAGTGTCTGAGTTGTATTATATAATTGCAAAAAAAAAGTGCTCGTTGAGACCTGTAGGGGGCTGATTCGATGCCCCCAACAAGGTCAGAATTAATTCTGTTCATTTTTGAATCTTATTATCAATACCATGTGGGAGAGAAACTATAGATTTGCTTGATACCATGGGTATTGAGGTATTATATACGATTGATGTTTTGTTCCTAAATAGCTGTCAACCTATGACATTGAAACAAAAAAGTATTGACCTAATAAAGGACCTTTGTAGTAGTTAACAACACGTTTGTTATGCCTATTATGAAGGGGAAATATCAGGTGCACAGGTGCACAAACATTTTGTACCTTAAGATATAATCTTGATGGGCTTAAAATATATGAAGTTTTGAAAGTCTCACCCATGATTTTAGCAACCACGAATCAGGGGGATGTTTTCAAAAGCATGTGTTTCATCAATGATAATCCAGCCGGCGTCAAATTTAGTAGTCTCTGTCATAGGGTTCGACTATCTTGTAACAAACCATCGTGCGTTGTGCTTCCATTTGCAGCATGCAGTAGCGGGTGGTTACTAAATTACTCATATATATATATTTTCAGTGTAGATAGATTCTTTCCGATCAGATCTGCAGACAAACGATGCCTAAGGATTAACAGAAGCTGTGCAAAATATATAGCAGGAGCTTTGTGATATCTGCGCATAGCAACGCTAGGAGCTCTGAAATATTTGTGGCCGAAGCAGCAGTAGCTACGGAGCTAGAGGGCTCATGCGTGGTGTGGCCCCTTCATTGGTAGGCGAAGGTCTTCACGTATCACCTGTTGTGGTTGGGGAGTTAAATTTAGTTTTTTACCGATGGACGGTACAACAGCATGAGAATATAGCCATCTAATAACAATGTTTACAAAGCACTTGGAGTAAGCACGCGTTGAGCCAGTTCTCCTCCATCAATGTTGTTTTGTAGAAATGCCAGATGGCCTGTGGGCCGCCATCAATGGTAGTGCAGGGAGAAACATGGAATGGTAGCAACAGCTTGTGATTAATCACTAGATACTGCTGGCAGGCCTGTGAAAATAAACTGCAAACTAAACAACAACTCAAAAAAAGAAATTGGAAAGGGAGTGAAAACTGTACCATGTAGATCGAGCTGAGAATGCTGACCATTTGCTTTTTAGTTGTGCCATCTCGAGATATCTGGGTTTAGAAACCTTTGGCTGGAAGGATCAGCCTAAGTGGCATATTGAGAATTTTCTTCTGATTGGCATGGGAAATCGTTTGGCCTCAATTACCAGATAGTACTGTTTCTTTTTGCAAGTTTTGCATGGGCACGTTGGTATACAAGGAACAAGATGTCGATTCAAGTATCTTCCAGCTGCCCCATGGAGGTGGTGTATGCTGGTATATGGAACATTCAAAAATGGAAGATACTTCTCAAGAAAGAGGACAAGGGCGAGGTGGAAACCATCATCGAAACACTGTACTAGGAGCAGCTGCAAAGAACTTCATGCCATCTGCAGGCCGGGGTCGGACATCGTGAAAGATGCTTGTCGCCTTCTTGTTTGAACTCTAATAGTTAGCTGGGACCTCTAAGGCAAACTGGTGAACTGTATAAGACTTTGTAAGGCTCTTGCGCTTTCAATAAATGTGGGGGCAACCTTTTTTTCTCTTAAAAAAAACACCAGATACTGCGAACAGGCCAGGGTCCTTTTTAATGTATGTGGTTCAACTCCAACGTATTTTTTGCTGTTTCTGCATGAAGTGTCTGAACTGAAGATTTCGAATGCTCTAGTGTGATTCGTTGGCTTTCTTTGTCAATCTTGAAGATTATCGGGCTGGCATGAAGTGTTGGAAGATTGATGTTTACGTCTGTCTTAACTGCTTGCCATACTTTGTTACCGCCTCGATCTGCTCGGGAAAATGTTCATCTGATGCCCAGCCAGAACAAAACAGCCGACCGATAACTGCCTGCGCCTTCAGCCGAGAAGGCGCCCGCCAGGTCCACCCTGCCCATCCGCCAGACGAAACCTTCACACCCACACGAACATCACCATCAAGCGACGTTCAGATGGGCCCAACTCCATCGGCCCCACTCGTCAGTCTCGCCCTCTCTCACTCTCGGCTCCTCACGCGTTTCATAACCTGGTCCCAACCACAGCCGGCCCCAAATCCTCCTAGGGATCGCGGCCATCTTGCCCCCGCTCTCCACATTTCTCTAGCGCAGCACACAGTCCTCGATCGGGCCTCTCTCTTCCTCGATCGACGCCGCTATGGATCCTTCTCCTGCTCTCGCACTTGCTTCGCCTCCCAGCTCGCCGGCAGCCCTGGCCCCGGAGGTTCAGCCGCCGCCGCAGACAGTGGAGCAGATCTCCGCCGATTTCGTCCCACGCCATGCCGCCCTCGTTCGCGCCGGCCGGACCAGAGGTAGGTCTTCTGTGCGCATCGATCGATGTCTTCTTACCCTTCTCTGCATGTCTTTTGGATCTATAGCGTGCTGGGTTAGGTTCTAGGGTTTCCTGTGGCTATAAGACTAGGGAACCAGATCAGCATGTTCTTAGTTTCCCGTGCGAAGCAGATCTTAGATACGTCTGGTCTGGAGCCGGAGGTAGAGAGCGGCAGGGAGCTCTTCCGCTCGACGGTGACTACGCAGATCTGGCTCCTGCCCCAATATATCGACCATAGTCCTTTTGCTTCTCTACGGCCACGGTAGCTAGCTCCTTCCTTCCTGAGTGGCTAGGGATTTACAGGCCCAAATAAATGGGGCGCAAGGACATTCTGTAGCGGTTCATAGTTAAGTAGTAGTATGGTACAGTAGACCCAATAAAGTGGACAGACGTTTGACTTCTTTGTCTCACTAGGTTCTTGTTACTGTGAAATACTGAAATCTTATGCTGCATAATTCGCTCTGTCATCGTCCATGCTCTAGCTACCAGCTTCGTTGCCCCATGTTGTACCAGGTTTCATGTTTTTATTCTATATCGAAGGAGATGGAATGCTTTTGTATGTTTGAACTTGAGGACAGAATTACTGTTGAGCCCACTCAATCGCAATCTATTTGTTTTGGCAGAAGAATTGCCGGCGTATGGTGAGAAGTCCTATACGAGAAAAGGAAACGATGGAGATACCGTCACTGGCAACAAGAGGACAGCTGCAGATGTGCTCCTGGAAGATTCATCCTTCCAGGCAGCTAAAGGCCAATATGAAATATTAGAGGAAGGACAGGTAAAAGAATTGATCAAGAGCTGTCCTGTAATGTCGAACGTACAGCTCCATCTTCTATTCCCCTTTTCGACGTAAACTTTGCTTTCTATATCCACAATACTTTTTTTATTTAACATTTGAATGCATGTGTATTGAAAACTTGGGATTTTTTTTGTTCATTCTTCTGATTCATGCACATATATATATTGTTTAGCTAAGAACGCAGAGGGGAACCTGCTACGATGAGAGGACAGAATCAAGCAGAAATGTGCCAACAAACATGCGAGTCCCTGTCGCGAGTGATATTGCTAATGTTTGTGCCAGTCCACACAACCAGATTGGTGATTCCACTTTGTATTGCAAGAAGTTGAGGTCCAGGCAGAAAAAGAAAGCCAAACAGTGTCAACATCTCAACAACCAAGTGATACTGATAGAGGATGACCCTCCAGAAGAGAGAAGGCTGGAAGACGACGCCGGTGTTATTGGCGATGACGATGGGCAGCATCGAGATGATGGTAGCATCGTCATTCCTCAAGGGCCAAATTCTGCTCTGGAGTTACCAGCTGATGTCCATGAGGAGCCGCCAACCGTAGATGTCTCCAAAGGGGATGGTAGGCCGGAACGTGATGAACGACGAGGCGATCACACGGTTACTGCGGACTTTGAAGATGGTATGGTAGTTTGAATTGGCAGCGATCCTTTTGTAGTTCTGTTTCCTGCAAACTAATAATATGATGTACCAACTATTGTCATTGCAGGCGATAGCCCTGTACCCGCGAAAAGTGCCACTGCAGAGGCCGTGCAGCTAGCTAGCACTTTCTGCAATGAGGAAATGAAGGAGTTCATGGCAGGTACCTCGGAGCCGGAGGTCCTCGAGAGCCGTTTATCCAAGCTCGTCTCTCTTCTTGCACAGGCAAGTTCTTCCTTACAACTCATCATGATCTTCTCTGCCCTTTCACATATTATGTTGAAATAAATTATTCTCCCAAATCACACAACAAATAGGTTCGTGCCCAAGTCGCCTCGGAGACTCGGAACTCGGAGCTCGAGCAGCAGGTCAAGGAGCTGACCGAGAAGCTGTGCAACACCGAGGAGGAGCTCGAGGCTGCCCAGGCTAAGCTGAGAGGAGCCGAGGCCGCCTCGCTGGAGTTGCAGTCGGCCGTCGCCGCCATCAACGGCCTTTCCTTGCGCCTGAGCGCCACGTTCGTCAGGCTGGGCGACACGCGGCCCTTCCCTCCTCCCATCGTTCCGGCCAACAACAACGCCTCCGTTTCGGAGGCCGTGAAGCTCTTGGAAGACAGGGGGCGCTCGTCGAAGCCGCGTCGCGCGGCCACGCCGCGAGCCTTGCCAGAACAGCGTGGCGTTCGGCGCCCCGGCGCTGCTGTGCCGGGATAACAAGGGTGCCGAGGCGCTGCGCGACGCGGTGGCTGCGGACACTAGGTGCTTCCTTCGCTCGCAGGGGCCTGACTTCGGCTCGCTAGTGAGACAGATCGTCGACGCAGTGGACCAACAGCATGCCAACGCGCCTCAATCAACCGGGGCTGGAGGCCCGGCTGCAAACAGGAAGGAATGAACTGCCTGTGCAAGTCAAGTAGAAGTGTGTTTTGTTGTGATATGATATGATATGATATCTGCTGCTTAGTGCGTATGAGCCTCTAATTTCACTAGTACAAAAAGAGCCTAATATGACACTTGAAATTTTATAACAGTGGCGCACACCAAACCATCGTCACTGCTAACCCGCCGATCGCTACTGTAGCAACCATCGGTGGCGGACGGGCTGGCGTCATCGAGGCTACAGGAACATAAGGCGGCACCAGTGGCGGTGAAAGTGACGTCACAAGCGACCGCCACCGATAAGGAGTTAACAGTGGCGCTTGGAATGACGTCATAACCATTCGCCACAGCTAAGAAGCATATCAGTGGCGGACGCTGACGTCAGATACACCGCCACTGAACCCCATCCTCTGTGGCGGTCGAAGGTGACGTCACTCCCACCGCCACTGATAATACTGACGTCATTCCATCCGCCACTGATATGCGCCATCGGTGGCGCATCGTAGTGACGTCATCGTGCCCGCCACTGGTATTCTGCATCTATATAACCTGCGCGTCTTCCCCACGCGAACAGTACCGGATCATCTCGACATAGATGTCCGTACGGCGGCGGGGAAAAATTAGAAATCATGGGGGGAAGGTTTTGATCTCGTTTTTTCGAGGGATTTGATCTAGGAGGTAAATCTTTGGTATCCATTGGAGCCTTTTTGTGTTTAGATGTCTTTTTCATGGTTAATTTTGAGCATAAAGTTTATTTAGGGTTGCAAACTTTTTTCCTTTAATTGAGATGATTCTATTGTTTTTTTGAGGGGGAATTAGTAGATTCTATCTAATATGTTCACCTTCCAAGTATTATGTTGTTTGTCTTGTGAGTTTTTATTGTAATTTAAGAGATCAATGATTTTGATGTATCCCATATATGTAAGAGAGAGGGGATGGAGAATTAATATAGTCTTGTCTATGTATTGAATAAAAATATTGTGTCAAATTTGTATAGCATTGTTATTCTTAATTTATAATTCGTATTCGTTTGTTTAATTATTTTTTTCGAAGATTGTAGATGATGGATAGGTCTTGGATGTACAATGGGGGTGGCGGAGATCCAATAATATATTTCGAGGAAGTCACCAAATTTCTCCAAGCCGCCAAGGTTCACGCTGCACGTCAAAATACAAGGGCTATACATTGTCCTTGTAAGAGATGCAAGAATAATGTATTGTTTGAGGAACATGAAACTATTCGTGAGCACTTGTTGGAGAAAGGTTTCATGGATCACTACTTAATCTGGATAAAACATGGTGAAACACCAGACACTCGAGAAGGCAACAACGTGCAGGAAAGTGCAGAAGGCAATAGTCACGCAGAGAGGGCACGAGACAACAATGAGCGTCATAGTGCAGATCAGTGTAACGCCCAAGATGATGGCTCGGTACACGAGAGTGGAGGATGTGAAGGCCTCGATGTAGAGGAAATGCTCCGTCACATGGAGCATGAGGATTTACTCCACAACCGAAAGAAAGGCTTGGATAACACAGAGATGTTGGATAAGGCATCGAGAGAGCCTCTGTACTCCAAAGACAAAGGATGTGAGAGTGAGTGCACGGTATTAAAGACGGTGCTTCGACTCCTCACACTAAAGGCCAGCAACGGGTGGTCAGACAGTAGCTTCAATGAATTGCTGCTGGTTTTAGCCGACACATTGCCGAAACCGAACGCTTTGCCCACAAGCACGTACCACTCAAAGAAGCTGTTGTCTCCGTTGACATTAGGCGTACAAAGAATACACGCTTGTCCGAATCACTGCATCCTGTACCGTAAAGAACATGCGGACAAGGTGAAATGTCCAGTTTGTAACGTCAGTCGGTACAAAAGATACGATGACAATGTTGATGACTCTTGTACCGTGAACATCAAGAAGAAGGGACGAAAGAGGAACAGAGGCGGCAGGACCAGTCATCAGAACGAAGGGGAAGAAGATGAGGTTGAGTGCAGAAAAATTCCGGCACTGGTGATGTGGTACCTACCGGTAGTCGATCGCTTGAAGCGTCTGTTCGCAAACTCCAGAGACGCCAAACTCATGACTTGGCATGCCGCTGAAGATGGGCGCAAGAAGGATGGAAAGCTTCGTCACCCCGCGGATGCCCGACAGTGGAAAAAGTTTGACGTGGACAACCCTCGGTTCTCATACGATCCGAGGAATGTGAGATTTGGCTTGAGTACAGATGGAATGAATCCTTTCGGTGGCATGAGGAACCCACATAGTACGTGGCCGGTGATTCTATGCGTCTTCAATCTTCCTTCATGGCTGTGCCACAAAAGAAAGTACCTCATGCTGAGTACCCTTATATCCGGTCCACAGCAACCTGGCATTGATATAGATGTGTTTTTGAAACCTTTGATGGAAGACATGCAGAAGCTGTGGGAAGAGGGGGTTCGCATGTGGGATGCCTACCGACAGGAGCATTTCACCCTCTATGCTATTATTTTTGTGACCATCAATGACAATCCCGCTCGCCTGACCCTAACCGGCCAGGTAAAAGGGAAGTCGGCGTGCGTTGTTTGCGTTGACCAAACATCATGCGTGCACCTTCCAAATTTCTGCAAGCTGGTGTACATGCGACACCGACGATTCTTACCAAAAAATCACAGATACCGTCGAATGACGAAAGAATTTGATGGTACAGAGGAGAAAGATCCCGCACCAGTGCTTCGCGACGGCAAATTTGTTTATAATCTGGTGAAAGATTACAAGGTTGTTTTTGGCAAGCCAGTCAAGGGGAGAAAGCGGAACAAGTCTGATCAGCTTCCAAAGGATGCAATATTTAAGAAGAAATCAATTTTCTATAGGTACTTAGCGTACTGGAAACAGTTGGAAATAGGTCATGCAATCGACCTTATGCACGTTACGAAGGGTGTCTTTGATAGCACCTCAGGTCTCCTTATGGACACACCCGGCAAGACAAAGGACGGGCTCCGCGCTCGAAAAGACCTACAAAAACAAGGAATAAAGAAAGAGCTTCACTCTGAGCAGTTGGAGAATGGAAAGTATTACCTTCCACCGGCCAGTTTTAACCTGACACTAGAGGAGAAAAAAACAATATGCAAGTGCCTACGCAGTATCAAGGTTCCCACAGGTTTCTCAACCAACTTAAAGAATCTAGTCTCAATGACCGAGTTAAAGATAAGTGGCTACAACACGCATGATTGCCATATGATGCTTTCTTTGTTCCTCGCGATCGCTGCAAGGGCTATCAAACACCCATATGTCAGGATTGCAGTCACGCGGATGTGCCACTTTTTTAATGCCGTCTCCAAGAAGGTCATCGACGTTGAAGAATTGCAAAAGATACGTAAACTGATGCGGGAGACTATGTGCCAACTCGAGATGTGCTTCCCCCCCACATTTTTTGATACGATGGAGCACTATATGATCCACATAGCAGATCAGATACTTGTCCTTGGGCCTTCTTACCTTCACTATATGTACCCGTATGAGCGGTATATGTACGTTATGAAAAACTATGTGCGCAGTCCCAAAAATCCTGAGGGATCCATGATAGAGGGCTACACAACAGAAGAGGTTTTAGAGTGCTACAACGATTACATGACAGATGGGAAACAAATAGGTGTTCCGCGGTCGCGGCACGAGGGAAGGCTCGCTGGTAAAGGAACTAAAGGAAGAAAAACCTTCACCGATGCGAGTTACGAAAGAGTGAGTCAAGCACATTACAGCATCCTGCATCAGTTAAAGATTGCCGCAAAATACGTTGAGCAACACTTGCAACAACTTTCTAAAGAAAATCCCACACGCGATGAAGATTGGATCATGCAAGAGCACAAGAGCTGTTTCACTATATGGTTGAAGAACCAAAACCTACCAGTTGGAGAGACAACAGATGAAAAGACGATGCATCTATTGGCAGATGGTCCACTAAGTCTTGTCACTTCGTGGCAAGCGTTTGACATTAATGGGTTCACATTTTACACCAAAGCAAAGGACAATAAGAGTCAGTGCCAAAACAGTGGTGTAACAACAAGCGCAGAGGACAGTGACGGAAACAAAAAGACATATTTCGGATACATTGAAGAGATTTGGGAACTCAACTATGGAATGTCTTTACAAATCCCTATATTCAAGTGCGTATGGGTCAAGGACCAAGGGGTCCACGTGGATGAATTCGGCATGACTCTTGTTGACCTAAACATTGTTGGTCACAAGGATGATCCTTGGATACTCCCCCAAAATGTAGCGCAAGTGTGGTATGCATCTGACCCAGAAACTGAATGGAAGAAGCAGGTTGTTGTCTATGGAAAACAAAGAATCATCGGAGTCGACGGTGCCACGGATGAAGAAGAATACAACCAGTTTGATGAAGTGCCTTTCTTTGCTGATACAAATCGGATAAGTCAACTTGAACTTGACCTCACCTATTCATCCGTGGTGCCCTACCTGCGCACTGATTGCGAACGCCACTGATGGATCCAGCATCAGTGGCGGTAGGTGTGACGTCATTCCTACCGCCACTGATGTGATGGTATCGGTGGCGGACGGTATTGCGTCACCGTCCGCCACTGATTCTCTATATCAGTGGCGGACGGTCTGTGCGCCACCGCTCTGGACGGGTTTCTAGTGGCGGATGCTCGGTGGCGCACGCTTTGACCGCCACTGCTGGCGCAATATGCCCGCCACTGAAGGCCCTTTTTGTACTAGTGTTTGAACAAAAACTGTAGGAGGGCGTGTTATGACTATCACGCAAAAAAAAAAAATCTTTCTCTGGTCTGCATCTCTTTACAGAAATCATATGGTCTGCAAGTATTGCAAATCGGAGTTGAGTGGCATTGCCTTATATGCCGGCTCATATGTATGACGTGATCATAAGAAGGTTTAACAGACCCTTCAAAAAAAAGAAGGTTTAGTAGATAATCTCATGCGTGAAAAAGTGCATAAAGACTTTCTTCTTTTCATACCTTACCATAAATATGTAGCCGGGCGCGCTTGGTTGCCGGCCTCTATTTACCACACCATGTTGTGGCTGCCACAGCAAACTATGTGACCCCGCTTGGTTGCCAGCCTTGAGTAGGAGACGCCACAGCAAAGCAATGCAAAAGTGTGGCGGCCGTGGCGCCGATTTCCAGCGCCCCAAACTGGTGAAATTGTGCATGGCGTGGCCACTTTTGGCCAGAATCCAAACAGCCTCGTAATCCCTCTATTATCATGAATGAAACTTATATAATAATATTTGAATAAAACTGTAACAATAAAGTCTTCTAATAGAATACTTAAGCACCTACTGATATTTAAAAAGGTTAACATATTTATGCAAAAATGATACATTGGCACTAATATAGAACAAATGACGCATTAAAAAACCTTGGCTATATCAAAGCATTTGTTAATTTTGTCACGATCGGTAGAATACTACTTTGATTTTTCTATTTCGACTCTTGACATTTTACCAACTCCTAATTTTCTTTAGCAGATATCAGTTTTTATGAAAGGACGTCATTAAGTTCATTGAGAGGTCTTCTTAGTGATTAATGTTTTATTTGAATGCCTTGTATTAGAATGATATATATTTATGAACAGAACATGAATGTAATATCTATCACTCACTGTATGAAGCCATTATGTCCGCATTAATTACATGAGTAAGGGAAGTTACGGGGACACAGAAAATTTACTGTTGAATTACCGGGCCCTCTGCTTGTTTTGAATCCATTATTTAATCGAGTTTGTGCCACGACCCTGTATTTCATGCTTGTGGCAACTTGCAAACTTTGGCTCAATGACTTGGAAGCAGAGGAAGTCGTGGAGTGGGGTGAATCACATCAGAGGAGGGATTTCTGACAGTGGAGGAACCACACTGTCTTGGATGCTTCTACTACTACGGAGAAGGACCGTGCCATAGTTAGGGTCATGTGGGAGTCTGCCTCGTTCGAGTCTCGAGGATTGAAGATGTGATATAGTTTACTTGTGGTTTGTAGCTGTATGGTTCCAAACTCACTGAGGTTGGGGGACATCATGGGGTGGCAGTCGATTTGGGCACAGGGTGGTAGTCGATTTAGGTGCTGGATTTTGGGGCAATGCAAGATGGAATCAGTTTTCAAACTGAGGTTGGGGGAAGCATCGGTGGAATCAAGTTGATTGCTGGATTTGCCCCGGCAGCCGGCGCGCAACTCCGGCAACGCCACTGGAGGCACACCTCCGGCGTACCACTCCCCCTGTCCCCCCCCCCCACCCCCCCCCCCCCCCCCCCCCCCCCCCACCCCCATTGTTTCACCCAGTTGCAAGGTGTCATTGGGAAATATCAACACAAAATCACAACCAACTATACAACTATGAAGAATTCATGTAGACGGAGGACAAACTTTTACCATGCAGAAAATATATAATCATGGATGATGACGGACGCTACCGGTGTCTGCTGCAGCACCAATCTTGCATATACAACAGTTGTAGGATATGTAGGACTTGCAAGCCATGGTGAACTTTTACCGTGCAGTAAATAATCATGGATGATGACGGACACTACAGGCGTCTGCTGCAGCACCAGTCTTGCATATACAACAGTTGTAGGATATGTAGGACGTGCAAGCCATAGTGCACCATTGTATTTCTGTTAGCAACAGCTTCTTGTGATTAATCACCAGATACTGCTGACAGGCCTTCAAAATAAACTGCAAAATTAAACTAAATAACAACTAAGGAAAACAGAAATTGGAAAGGGAATGAAAACTGTACACTGTGTGGTCAAGCTGAGAATACTGACGATTTGCTCTTCAGTTGTGCCATCTCGAGCTTTATCTGGGCTTTTATGAGAGAAACCTTTGGCTGGAAGGACCAGCCGAACTGCATTCAGAATTTTCTTCTGATTGGTACGGAAAGCGTTTGGCCTCAGTTACCAGATATGTTCGTTTCATTTTGCAAGTTTTGCAAGGGCACGTTGGTATGCAAGGAACAAGATGTCAAATCAGAGTGTACCCTAGCTGCCCCATGGAGGTGGTGTGTGCTGGTATTTGAACATCCAAAAGTGGAAGATCCTTCTCATTCTCAAGGAGGACAAGGGCGAGGTGGAAATCATCATCGAAACACTAGGAGCTGCTGCAAAGAACTTCAAGCCATCTGCAGGCTCAGTATCGGACATCGTTGTGATGTAACTGGATGCTAGAAAGTCTTTTTCATGTTTGAACTCTAATAGTTAGCTGGGTCGACCTCTATGGCAAGCTGGTACCACCATTAAACTGTGTAAGACTTTGTAAGGCTGTTTCGTTTTCAATATATATAATTGGGGGCAACCTTTTGTCTAAAAAAAACACCAGATACTGCGGTCCATTTTTAATGTATTTGGTTCAACTCCAACGGATTTTTGCTGTTTTTGCATGAAGTGTCTGAATATTTCGAATGCTTCAGTGATGCTTTGGCTTCCTTTGTCAATCTTGAAGATTAAAGGGCAGGCATGAAGTGTTGAAAGTTTTTTAAATGATTTGATATAGGCCATTGGAAGATTAATGTTACCTCTGCTCAGGAAATCTTCATGTGATGCCCAGCCAGAAGAAAACAGACAGGTCACCTCCCCGTCCGCCGCCCGTTCACACCTCATGCCACGTTCAGATGGGACCTCCTATATGCAGGGCGTCCTATGGTTAACATACGATAGATTGGCCCAATAGCCCACTAAATCTGAACAGCCTAGCTCAAGAAAGAGCGTCAATATTTTGAAACAGAAGAGTCAACATTTTTATAGTTCTATTTCAACATTTTTACAATAAAATCAACATTTTATAAAAAATGTTGACCACAAACAAAAAAAATGTTGACATAGTATAAGCAAAATGTTGACATAGTATATTTAAAATGTTGACGAAAATTTTAAATTTTAAAAATTCAAAAAATATTCATATTGGATCTCATTTTGTAGAATTAATTGTAACAAACATGTAGGTTCAAACGAATTCGAAAACGGACTTACGGTTTAGGAGAAAAATGCGTTTAAAGTTTAAAATTCGTTTCTTTTTCTCCCACCTCCCACCCACCCCAATCAGAGAGCGACACATGGCAGCTTCTCAGCCATCCCTTTCTCCACCTGCGCGAATCTGAGCCGTTGCACGAATCTCAAACACTGTTCTATTAAAGCTTAACCTTAGCCCGCCCTACATATAGGATCCACCCGTTCAGATGGGCCCAACTCCTGCGGCCCAGCTCGTCAGTGTCTCGCCCTCTCTCACTCTCTCTCGGTTCCTTTATTTCCTCAGGCGTTTCGACACTCACCTGGCACTAGTACAATGAAGGCCTGCGGTGGCGGGCCTTTTGCCCTAGCAGTGGCAGGCGCAGCGTGCGCCACTACGCTTCCGCCACTGCTAGGTTTCGAGAGCGGTGGCGGTCGCTCACGCCCGCCACCGCTAAAGAGTATCGGTGGCGGACGCCAACGTCACACCGACCGCCACCGCTGCCAACATAGTAGTGGCGCACAAGGTGACGCCACAACGACTGCCACCAATAATAGGAGCTGCAGTGGCGCATGGCGTGACGCAATGTCGACCGCCACTGCCGTCCAGCCAGCGGTGGCGGTTGTCATGACGTCATGTGTACCCGCCACTGCTGCTTGTGTCATCGAAGACGTCAATGTGCCCGCCACTACTGGCTTATTTCAGGTTTATAATCATGCTGAATTTCGAATTTACCCAGGATTTAAAACTCAAAACAACATACATTTCAAATATCCATCGCAAATCATCATCACACATCAAATATCCATCATAGAACAAATATACAACAATACAATTCGATAATAACCACAAAATACCATGATCCAACAAGATACAAGTGTTCATCCATGTAGCAAAATAATATATACAAAACCGCACAAGTGTTCATATGTCCACAACCTAAGGATCTACATTAACATCCTCATACGGCCGACTATAGTCAACTTTGTTCCTATGAGAGTCAATGTCATCCTTCCAGTTCTTCTCAATCAAAGTTTGTTGGTGGCTTACAGCTGCCTGTCCAGTCCAGCAACATAGTTCCGGTTTTTGTGCCAACTCACCCTTCGGGATGGATAAGATGATGCATGATGAAGCGCAATATCTTGGATGTGAAACCATAAAGTTGTTCGTCGCTGAATCCACTTCTCCCTTTTTTCTGAGTGTCCTGCACACACAACGAAAGCACACATTAAAATTGCGCAAATGAAAATAATTATTGTAAATATATGCAACTAGTACTTACATGTTTTGTAGGATCTTCACGGGGCAAGCCAAGGAACTTGTTATGAACGCCCATGGACAGCCATTCCATGACGTGGTAGCCACAGTGCACGGTGCCCGGAGGCTGTTTTCGACACTGGGTAAGCAAATGCGAACGTAGTTAGTGAATAGTCTACAAATGAGAGCATAAGCTATATGCACTGTACCGGATAGTTCCACCTCCAACCCAATCTATGTGTCCACGCGGGATAGTGGGGGCCATTATTACGAACGTAATACCTGTATCCTCTGTTACAGAAGTAAACGATGTATGAATGTAATGAATGATTATTGAGAACAGAACATCGATGAGTTCTTACTTCTCGATGATTTTGCAGAACATCTTGTATTTATTCACTTCAACATCGAGGGAGTCAAAACACCAAGCCCTTCCGATCTTAGGATATATCAAGATACAGATCCAGTGGTTCCTAGATGAACAATGATCCATGTTAGTGTCCAAGGTTAGCTATCAATTGTTCGGGGGGAAAATACGTGTGGAGACTTACCCAAAGTTATAAGGGGCCATGATGCACTCTCTGTCTTGCCACTTGAGCATGCAATTTCCAATGTAGGTCGCGGTTGCCGTCCTCACATTATCGGTCATCAACTCAACTATATTCGCCCGCTCTTTACGAGACATGCCCGCATATTGAGGCGCCTGCTCGTCAATCTTGGGGGTTAGGTGTGATTCGGATATCAGATGTGGGTGTAGGAACCCATATTGCTTTTGATCATAGTGGTAACAAATTCTAAACAAAAAAAATGCATTAGTAATGCTTATTAATCATGTAGTTAGAGGATGCAAAGATTGAAATCACTTACATGCACCAAAGAATTATCATTGTCGCGTCGATCGCCTGGAGACGAAAGATGTGATGGATATCCTCAAAAGGCACGGTCATTTCGAAATCCATGGAGTTGAAAATCTTCTTCCCAGGAACCACACACGGGATATTCTCAATGCCCTGCGCACACGCCTAAATGTACCACTCATGAAATCTCTGCATTACCCAGTCACACTTTGTAACGAGAAAGCTCCTTGGAACGAGTGGCATGCCATGCGAGTATTGAGGAAAATCATCTTGTTCGTAATCCCAAGACCCTTCTGGGACACCAGGCTTCGTTGTTCGTACCACCTTAGGCTCCACTGTTGGTTTCTTCTTGCCAATGTTGCCCAGACTCGCATAGAAAGCTGCACAAGCAGCAGAATCAACTATTTGTTTAGGATCTGATCGTTCTCTTATCATCGTAGGGATAAGTGGGGAAAAAAGCTTGCCTTTGACGATCCCTTTAGCATCATAGGGCTCCTTCTCCTTAGTTCGCGATTTCAAGCCACCCTGAGCCTCCTTGTCCTTTGTCGGTGACGTAGGAGGCGTAGGAGCACGCGATGTCTTGGTACCCTCGGCCTCCTTGTCCTTTGTCGGTGACATAGGAGGCGTAGGAGCACGCGATGTCTTGGTACTCTCGGCCTCCTTGTCCTTTATCGGTGACGTAGGAGGCGAACGAGCGCGAGTACCATCTTCATCATGGGCCGGAGGAGGTGGTGGGTAGAGGCGACTGAGGGGAAGCTTCAATTTGTATATGTGCCCAACCTCATCAAAATGAGCCGCTGAGTCTGCAGCCGGAGCCGGTGAGTCTTGAACTGGAGCCGCCGCAGAGTCTGCAACTGGAGCCGATGAGTCTTGAACCGGAGCCGCCGCTGTGTCTGCAGCTGGAGCCAGAGACACTGTGTGTATCACGATGTCCCTCTTGTGCCATGCAACGAAATTGCTCACGGCATCTTGGAGGGTCTCAATCCCCTCTTTCTCATCTGGGTAGTCGAGCCTCCTTGAGGAATTGTCGTCTATCGCCCGGCTAACAAAACACCTGGCACACTCTTTGGCATTTCGACGGCGTTCAGTTCGCGGCCAGGGTATGCGGTGCCTTCTGCAACCTTGAATTGGCGACTCTTCCTTTCCTCTCCATTGTCACCATCAGTGAGCACGGTGTAGCCTCCTTGATATCGTCCATAGGATACCTCTGAGTGTCGATCGGCGTGGAGCCAACGCTGCTAGGAGCTCTCGGTTCGGTCTGACTAACAGTCTGTTGCGGGCATTCGGTACTCAGATTTATTTCTGGGACATGCATTAGTTGGAGAACTGTGGGTTTTCCTTCATAACCTGAAGAGGTTCCTTCGGAATTCCTCGAAAGACTGTTCTTCCACAGGGCGATTGTGATCGGGCTCAACAATACACCGCGCCGTCGAAGAGAATCCTCTTGTTCGGCCACGATGTTCCTTGGTCCCAAGGGCAACAGTAAGCTCTTGATCCTTCTCCTTTCCCTTCAGCTTCTTTGCCTTCTGCGCCGCAGCGAAGGCCTTGGCTCTATCCACCACGCCACTAACCAAGGAGTTTTTTGGGACCAACTGCCCGTTACCAAGTATCTTCAGACGTGCAAAAGCCAGTATCGAGTCCGTAAGGAGCACGAACTAAGCTTTCTCTCCCGGCTTGGCGATCTTCTTCTTCTTGCTTCGTCCATATTGGGATCTTGGCCTTGTAACCACCAGGGCCAAGATTATGGTGGTGCACGTTCTTTCTATCGCATAAAGCTCCTCTGCGAGATAAAGGTGTTCCAATCGTCTGGTATGATGAAACCAAATTGCTCGAACGGGGTTTCACCAGACTTGATGTACCACTTGTCCAGGTTGTACCTGAACGTACGAAGGCACTTTGCCATGGTCTTCAGAGTAGCGGCCTTACCTGCTTCGAGGCAGTCGGCTGGGAAAATGTATTTCTCGCTGATGAACTTCCACAACCGCTCTTTCTCTGTGTCAGACACCTTCTTCCAGTTGTCCCAGGTAATCTTTCCTTTCTCCCTGACATAAACCCCACAATCATTGCGCCAATTCGCCAATATTCCCTTCGGCTCAATTGGCGACCCATCTTTGCTGATCTTCTCTACTCTATGGATGCCAGCGCTCAGCTTGTTCCGCTTCCTTTTTCCTTTTTACGTTCCTTCATTTGAGAGAAGACCGGGAGAGCGGGAACCGGCACTATGTCAGTCGATTCATCAGCGAACAACTGCTGTCGCTACTTTGCTTACTTCGCCGTGGTGGAAGAATCTACGAAAAAGCACATCTTAAGTATATTGAACCAGACAATTAACTTATTTCGTACTACATGTCGACTACCCGATACCTCATCATTCGGATTGTAGTCGGGGTCGACGGGGTCCTCCGCGCGCTGCCTTTTAGCACACGGAGGATGAGGATCGGATGGTTCCTCATATTCGGGAGATGACGATCGAGGCATCTTCCGAGTCATCAGTAGGAATCTCATCGCCCAGTAACTGGCTCCCGACGGGCTCCTCTCTGTTCCCTTCTTCCATTACTGTGTTTTACCACACAAAATTATTAGGTTTTCCATGCTTGACTATGTTTTAACCCACCCTCTAGCCTAGATATTCATGACTTAGCAAAAAAAAATGTCGGCATCAGAATGAGGATAGCATTATCATTATGCAAAGGGTAGACTTCCCAGAGTCGCGCGTCTTGTCAAGCCAAATGATTTTCACTTGGCACCAACGCTCTAAGGTCCTTGACTCGAGTGGCAACACGTATCCAATATCGTAGGATATGGTCCACGTTTCCACACTCGTCTCGCTTAGTCCGTACTCATCATCGAGCAATGGCCTCAGCATATAAACCTCAAAAGAACTTCATCGCAGTAGTACAAAACTGTCGGCATAACAAGGTAAATAGACCATCACGGCAGCAGCACAAATATCGGTGACTGAGGAAAGAAAGGGGAAAAGAGGACAAGAATGCGAGCATGCAGTGGCGGGCAATGACAATGAGCCACATGTAAATCAGTCAAAGTGAAGTAATAGTACAAAAAGATAGGCTCTAGTGGCGGGTGTGTCACATCGATTTTGCTACTTCTCAGAAACAATAAGTAAAGAATATAAGCTTCATCGACCCTTGTACTACTGCTCAGAACCAAGAAAACAAGCTTCATCATCGAGCAATAAAAAAGCATCATCGGCCATGTTTATGCAACAAAAATGTGACACCAAAATCTGCAGCCAACTGAAGCAGCCAAGTAGAACTACTGCAGGAGATAAATATGCAGCATTACTACTGCGGTATATACATATTAGCATATAGGACTTAGCAGTCATAGACAAAATGGATCAACATCATGGCAGCAAACAAAAATGGCATGAAGTGTATATAGATTCTTATATATTCAGAACCAAAAAACCTGACAGCATAGGAATATAGAACATGGTAGACAGAGGGTAATATGTTTTAGATCTACCAGCAGAGGGTAAATATGTTTTTAGATCTACCAGCAGCTAATAGACCTTGCCTAAAAAAAAGCAGCTAATAGAGTTATCGATGAGAATCAAACATGTAGTGGAATTACAAAGAGAGAGAAGAAAAACATAAGCCTCTCGATCAAATGGAACTAACTGCGCATCTCCAGAAAATTATCACTTCAGAGCTTTTAACTAATGACAAGATGCAGTAAAGATTATTCCGTCAGTTGTATGGGACAGAGTACCAAAATTAGTAAGGATGGCATAAAGTGCAACACATCCCAGAGCAGCCAAAACAACATCAATGATGACCCGAATAAGTGATCGAACCATTCAGATGGATGCTTAGAACTATCTAGTATTAGCAAAAAGGCATAGCTCGTGCAAACATTTTAAAACAGAAAATAGGTGACCTGCAAAATTGCTGATTTAGAAATGGCACTTTTGAGCTTCATTCCCTGGGATCCATGGAATTACCAAGAACTGTAAGTATATCACTAGCATCAACACAAAGAATGAGACCCAAAACGCAAGCGCTTAAATGAGCACGCACTTGCATGACTGATCTAGTAACAGTAGGATCCGGTGTTCCATCAAAATGCGTGAACGGGGATCTCAATTTCGTGACAATCAGAGGAACATCTCCAGCCAACTACTGAACATCTCCAGCCACCTACTGGACAGGAGAGGGAGAGGGAGGGGGCGCGCACCTGCTGGAGAAGATGCTCACGAGCTCGAGGTACAGCGGACGGAGAGGTTGTGGACAGCGCCACGAGGTCGAGGACGGTGGCGCAAGGCGAGGGGCAGGGGACGGCGGCTCGGGGACGGCGTGCTCGGGGACGGCGGTCGGGGACGAGAACCAGAGCGAGTTCGGGGACGCCGAGGTCGGGGACGGCGTGGTCGGGGACGCCGCTCGGGGACGAGAACCAGCGGCGAGGCCGGGGACGGCGAGGTCGACGACGGCGAGTTCGGGGACGGCGTGCTCGGGGACGGCGCTCGGGGACGAGATCCAGCGGCGAGGTCGGGGACGACGAGGTCGGAAAGGCGGGGAGGAGGGCAGGGGCGAGGAGGGCGGCGGCGAGGAGAGGGCGGCGGCGAGGAGGAGGGAGGCGGGGAGGAGGGCAGGGGCGAGGAAGGCGGCGGGGAGAGGGCGGGGGCGATGAGGGCGGCGGCGAGGAGAGGGCGGCGGCGAGGGCGGCGGCGGGTGGAGAGGGCGGCGGCGAGGAGAGATTTTGGCAGCCTCACGGCGTCGCGCGAAATCCTCCGGGTTTAGGGTTTCGCGGCGGCGCCGGGCGGCTTATATACGTGTGAGTGTACCAGTGGCGGGCGCAAGTGACGAGAAGACGACCGCCACCAGAAACGGAACTCAGTGGCGCTCGAGGATGACGTCATCCAACTCAGTGGCGGACGGAGTGACATCAGAGCCGCCCGCCACTGGTGTTTCCCTTCAAAATATTTCAAAAATCATACGCATTGCTATCACTGAAGTCTCTGTGTTTCGGTGGTAAGGCAGCCGAGTGCTGAGCTACAGGTGGCGGGTTCGATTCCTGCCCAAATTTTTTTAAAGAAAAAGGTTTTATTATTTTTCTTTTCACTTTCTTTATTATTTCAAATACATTTAATAATATTCGTAACAATAAATGCTTATTTTTCACTTCCTATATTATGACAAATATATTCGGTATATGCATTGAGAAAATATTTTTACTATATATTAAGTGATTTGCATTTAAAAAAATATTTTCACTTCCTATATTATTATTACAAACATACTCAATAATTTTATAAAACAAAAAATGGTTATATTATGTTTATTTTCACTTCCTATGTTACTACAAATGTACTAAATGGTTATATTATGTTTATTTTCACTTCCTATGTTAAATGGTTTTATTACTTTTGTTTTGTTAATATTTAGCAATAATTTCAAATTCACTAATTGATTTGTATATATACTTTGAAATGATTGGATGAAGATGATAATAAATAAATAAATTGAAGGGCGCCTCTCATAAGTAGCATATATATTACAACATTAATTGAAATAAATTACATCCGAAACATTGACATCAACATTTAGCCTTGAACTACTTTTCCCTTGCAGTCGGTGCGGAGGTAGGGCACCACGGATGAATAGTCGAGATTTGTTTCGATTATATTTATCCTTGTTGTATCTGTAAAGAAGGGCACCTCATCAAACTGATTGTATTCTTCTTCATCCGTCGCATTCTCAACTCCGATGATTCTTTGTTTTCCTGAGACAACAATCGCCTTCTTCGTGGCAGGGTCAGGGGCATACCACACTTGTGCGACATTTTGAGGGAGTATCCAAGGTTCATCCTTGTGACCAAGAATGTTGAAGTCAACGATTGTCATACCGGTATCATCGACCTGTATCCCTTGTGGGTGCTTAACCCATATGCACTTGAATATAGGGATTTGTAAAGACATTCCATAGCTGAGTTCCCAAATCTCTTCAGTGTATCCGTAATACATGTTTTTGTTGCCCTCACTGTCTTCTGCACAGACTCTTACACCACTGTTCTGGCACTGACTCTTATTGTCCTTTGCCTTGGTGTAGAATGTGAACCCATTGATGTCAAAAGCTTGCCATGATGTAACAAGACTTAGTGGACCATCCGCCAGCAGATGCATTGTCTTTTCTTGTGGTGTTTCACCAATGGGTACGTCTTGATCCTTCAACCATGCAGTAAAACTGCGCTTGTGCTCTTTCATGATCAAATCCTCAGACATGTCATGATTTTGTTTACGAAGTTGTAGCAAGTGTTTTTCAACGTATGGTGCGGCAACCTCTAACTAATGCAGGATGCTGTAATGTGCTTCTCGCACTCTTTCAAAACTTTGATCATTGAAGGTTTTCCTTCCTTTAGTTCCTTTACCAGTGAGCCTTCCCTCGTGCCGTGACCGCGGAACACCTATTGGTTTCCCATCTTTCATGAAATCATTGTAGCACTCCAAAACCTCTTCCGTTGTGTAGCCCTCTATCATGGACCCCTCAGGGCATTTCGGATTGCGCACATAGTTCTTCATAACGTACATGTAACGCTCAAACGGGTACATATAGTGAAGGTAAGATGGCCCAAGAACAAGTATCTGATCTGCAATATGGATCATGTAGTGCTCCATCGTATCAAAAAAGGTTAGGGGGAAGCACATCTCGAGTTGGCACATAGTCTCTCTCATCTGTTTACGTACTTTCTCCAATTCATCAATGTCGATGACCTTCTTGGAAACAGCGTTGAAAAGTGGCACATCCGTGTGATTACCATCCTCACATATGGATGTTTGATAGCTCTTGCAGCTATGGCGAGGAACAAAGAAAGCATCATATGGCAATCATGCGTGTTGTAGCCGCTTATCTTTAACTCAGACATTGATACTAGATTCTTTACGTTCGTTGAGAATCCAGTGGGTACCTTGATGCTCCGTAGGTACTTACAGAATGCTTTTTTCTCCTCGGAGTTAGGTTAAAGCTGGCAGGTGGAAGGTAAAACTTTCCATTTGGCCTTTCCTGAGGGTGAAGCTCTGTCTTTATGCCTTGCTTTTGCAAGTCTCTGCGTGCACTGAGCCCGTCCTTAGTCTTTCCTGGTGTGTCCATTAGGAGACCTGAGGTGCTATCGAAGACACCCTTTGCGACGTGCATAAGGTCGATTGCATGACCAATTTCCAATTGTTTCCAATAGTTTAAATACCTGTAGAAAATTGATTGCTTCTTAAATATGGCATCCTTTGGAATAAACTGATCGGATTTGTTCCGCTTTCTCCCCTTAACTGGCTTGCCAAAAACAACCTTGTAACCTTTCACCAGATCATAAACAAACTTGCCGTCGCGATGTACTGGTGCCGGATCATTCTCCTCTTTACCATCAAATTCTTTCGTCATTCGACGATATCTGTGATTTTTTGGTAAGAACCTTCAGTGACGCATGTATACCAGCTTACAGAAATTTGGAAGGTGCACTGATGATGTTTGGTCCACACAAACAACGCATGCCGACTTCCCTTTGACTTGCCCGGTTAGGGTCAGGCGAGCGGGGTTGTCATTGATGGTAACGAAAATAATAGCTCTGAGGTTGAAGTGCTCCTGTCGGTAGGCATCCCACATGCGAACCCCCTCTTCCCACAGCTTCTGCATGTCTTCCATCAAAGGTTCCAAGAACACGTCTATATCAATGCCAGGTTGTTTTGGGCCCGATATAAGGGTACTCAGCATGAGGTACTTTCTTTTGTGGCACAGCCATGAAGGAAGGTTGAACACGCATAGAATCACTGGCCACGTACTGTGTGGGTTCCTCATTTCACCAAAAGGATTCATTCCATCAGTACTCAAGCCAAATCTCACATTCCTCAGATCGTTTGAGAATGGAGGGTTGTCGACGTCAAACTTTTTCCACTGTCGGGCATCCGCGGGGTGACGAAGCTTCCCGTCCTTCTTGCGACCATCGTCAGCAGCATGCCAAGTCATGAGTTTAGCATCTCTAGAGTTGGAGAACAGACGCTTCAGGCGATCGACTACCGGTAGGTACCACATCACCAGGGTCGGAATTTTTCTGTCATCATCCTCATCTTGTTCTCCATGACTTGTATTTTTCCCTCTGTTTCTCTTCCGTCCCCTATTCTTCCTGGTGGTGAAACTTTCATCGTCGTCGTCATCATTCTTTTTGTACCGACTGGCGTTACAAGTTGGGCATCTCACCTTATCTGCGTGTTCTTTACCGTACAGGATACAATGGTTCGGGCAAGCGTGTATTCTTTGTATGCCCAATGTCAATGGAGACAACAGTTTCTTTGCGCGATACGTGCTTGTGGGCAGATGATTTGGTTTCGGCAACATATTGCCTAACAGTTGCAGCAAGTTGTTGAAGCTAACGTTTGACCACCCGTTGCTGGCCTTCAGTGTGAGGAGTCGAAGCACTGAATCCAATACCGTGCACTCCTTGTCACACCCATTCGACTCCTCATAAAGAAGCTCCCTCGACGCCTTATGCAACGTCTCTATGTTATCGAAGCCTTTATTTCTGTGATGGAGTAAATCCTCACGGTCCATGTTTCGCAACAACTCCTCTACATCTATGCCTCCACATTCGCGAGTTTCATGTACCATGTCATCATCCTCGTCGATGCACTGATTGGCAGTATAGCGCTCATTGTTGGGTTGTGCCCTTTCTGGGTGATCGTTGCCTTCAGCACTCTCCGGCTCGTTGTTGGCTTCTGCATTCTCTGATGTTTCACCATGTTTGGTCCAAATGTAGTAGTGCTCCACAAAACCATTGTCCAGCAAATGCTCGCGAATGATTTCACGGTCCTCAAACAGTACATTATTCTTGCATCTCTTACAAGGGCAACATATAGCCTTTGTATTCTGACTTGCAGCGTGAGTCCCGGCGGCTACAAGAAAATTGTTGATTTCCTCGAAATAGGTTAGCGGGTCTCCTCCTCCTCCATCGTACATCCAAGATCGATCCGCCATCTACAATGATAAAAAAATATTATACAATGAAATAATACAAAAATTACAAAATAAAATATAAATTCCCCCCCTCTCTTGCATATGAAATCCAAAACTTGATGTGCAAATTGGAATACAAAACCCAAGAGGAAAACAACATAGGACATGGAGGCTTAAGAAACTAGATGGGATCTACTAAATCCCGCCCTAAAATCTAATGGAATCACCTTGAATCAAGCAAAAAAAGTTGCAAACCCTAGGCAAACTTTATCCTCAAAATTGACCTTCAAAAAGACATCTAAACACAAAAAGGCTCCAATGGATAGCAAAGATTTACCTCCCAGATCAAATCCAAGAAAAAAAACGAGATCAAAACCTTCCCCCCTTGTTTTTCAATTTTTTCCGGCCGCCGTACGGACACACAGTGCGAGATGAACCCGATACTGTTCGGGGAAGAAGGCTGCGCGCGGTTATATAGTGTCGCTTAGCAGTGGCGGGCAAGATGACGTCACGGCGAACCGCCACTGGTATCCTGTACAAGTGGCAGACAGGATGACGTAGGCGTCCGCCACTGTTGTTTGGTTCTTTAGTGGCGGTCAGGATGACGTGTGCGACCGCCACTGTTATTAAGAACGTCGGTGGCGGACATGTGTTGCGTCATCCGTTCCGCCACTAGTATTTAGTTTCCCGTGGCGGTCGTTGGTGACACCGCTTCGCCCGCCACTGCGAGGTAGGTCAGGTACTGTAGCCGCGCTGGCGTCATCCCGACCGCCACCGCTTTGCGCCCGCGAGGCTAGCAGTGGCGCTAGGCCTTGCGCCCGCCACCACTATTTTGAGGCCTGCGTCACTGCAGGCCTCAATTGTACTAGTGTGGTCCCGACCACAGCCGCCGGCCCCAAACCCTCCTAGGGATCCCGGCCATCTAGCCTCCGCTCTGCATTTCTCTAGCGCACTTTCTCTCTCTCTTCCTCGACGCAGGCAGCATCCGCTTGCGTGCCATGGATCCTTCTCCTGCTCTCGCGCTTGCTTCGCCTCCCAGCTCGCCAGCAGCCCTGGCCCCGGAGGTCCAGCCGCCGCCGCACACGGCGGAGCAGATCTTCACCGATTTCGTCCCACGCCATGCCGCCAGAGGTAAGGTCTTGTTTGTGCATCGATCCATGTCTGATACCCTTCGGCCTTCTCGGCATGTTTTCTCGATCTATGGGGTAGACGCGATTTTGTGCTGGGTTCTAGGGTTTCCTGTGGTGCCGGAAGAGCAATAGGAGTCTGTCCAGTGTCTATTAGACTAGGTTAGCATGTGCTTAGTTTCCCGTAAGAAGCAGATATTAGATACGTCTGGAGCGTATTCCTCTTGCTTCTCTGCCAAGGTAGCTAGCTCCTTCCCTCATGAGTGGCTAGCTAGGGATTTTTCCACAGCAGGGCCACTCAACGAAATTTCATTACCGTAGCAACGAAATTACAAGTGTTTTGGAGGTAAACATCTATCACTACCAGTTCTTACTTACGAAACAGGAAAAGCAAAACAGTAAACTACCAGGAGTCTCTACAGCTTATTACTCTAGCAAAGTAAAAGTTCAGCAGCTTTGAGATCACCCAGAAGCGCCATCTCCTTTTGACCGTACCTTTTCGCTTTCTTGCCTGTCAGGGCTGAATGTTTTCCACCAGAGCTTCGCTTTATCCATTTGTAATCGCCCTCCTCTCGTGCGCCTGTTGGTCGTCAGTCCTCGCATGGAGCTGTACCGCTGTCTGTTGAAGCTCCTCGGCTCCCCCCATCAGCATTGCTTTGTCCTCGTCCTTCTGTAAACCTGCCCAATATTTTAGAAATACGCAAGCATAGCATAATCTCTGTAGGAGATCGTACAAACTTTGATTCAGAGCAGACTCTATTTCTTAGTTTCCAGATAGCCCACAGCACCGCTGCTAGCCCAACAATGTAGAACTTTTCGCCACCTTTCAAGTGTTGTTTAACCCATATCATATATTGTTCAAAATTCCCAGGTCTACACCAGGCCCCAATCACCAAGCCAATTAGACTCCAAATATATTTCGCCACCTGACAACCAAAAAAGAGGTGTTGTACTTGTATGTCTTCATTTTCAGATGGCACACTTTTTGTTTCCTTTCCATTTTCTCCTTACCAAGTTATCTTTTGTTAAGATTGCATTTTGGGCAATGAGCCATAAAAAGTACTTGATATTCAGTTGAATTTTAGCTTTCCACAGATCTTTATAGCTCGGCCCGTGTTCATCTCTGCAAAGATGTTCATACAGATTTAACTGTGTATTTCCCTGATTTTTCCCGTCGCTACCTAGGGCTATCCCTGTCCTGATTCAGGCAGGTCGCCAAAATGATATCATTGAGTCTTCGATTCTGTTCTTGTGTAGTCTTTCATTCATCCATCTTCTAAAGGTTAACCTCCAGTTTTTCCTTGACAATTGGTACACTGAAATTTCTTGGTCCTAACATATCTGGTATAGATCAGGGACCTTATCCCGCAGTGTCACTTGTCCACACCAAATATCATTCCAAAAGTCAACCCCTTTTCCACTGCCCACCACCATTGTTCTCCCTTTCATGTACAACTCCTTTACCTTTAACAAATCACTCCACACAGGGGATTCTTTCTGTTTATGCTTTATCTGAGGAATGCATTTTCCTTTCACATATTTCCTCTGCACTATCTCCTGCCACATTCCACCACCACTTTCTACTCTCCACCACCATTTACACAGAAGGCTTATATTATGCTTTCTCAGATCTTTAATCCCCAGCCCCCCTTTCTTTTTTGGTTTGCAGATCTTACTCCATTTTACCATGTGGTATTTTCTTTTTGTTTCTCCTCCTTGCCAGAAGAACCTTTTCCTGGTCTTATCCATTCTTTTGATATTGGTTTTTGGTAGCAGGTATATGGACATATGATATGTAGGTATACTACTTAAACTTGTAGCGACCATAAGACCTCTTCCCCAATCGACATACAACCACCCTGCCATCCATCCATTCTTTTAACTAGTTTGCCTTCTAGGAAAATCCAGTCCACCAAATTTAGTCTGGAATGACAAACTGGTACCCCTAGGTACTTGATTGGCCATTCTCCTATTGCACAATTAAACAGTTCTGAGTAAAACATGGTTTTCTCGTCATCTGCATTAATCATTGTAACCTCACTTTTCTGGAAGTTAATTTTCTGACCTGACATTGCTTCATACATATACAATAACAGCTTCATGTTCCTAGCTATTTCAGGATCTTCCTGTAGGCGGATTATGGTATCATCTGCATATTGCAAGTTGAGCACTCCATTGTCAATAATTCCTGGGATTAGCTCTTTGATAATTTGATTTCGTTTGGCCATATCAATCATCTTAGCAAGTGTATCTGTGGCTAAGTTGAAAAGGAAGGGAGATAGGGGGTCCCCTTGTCTCACTCCTTTTCCACTTTGGAAATAAGGACCCACTTTATCATTCACCTTGATACTCAGTGTTCCTCTCATTACCACTGATTTGATCCATTGACACCATTTCTGGCTAAAGCCTCTGCTCTCCAGGCATTCAAACAAGAAATCCCAATCCAGTTTATCATATGCTTTTTCAAATAGTCCAGTTTAAGAATTATACCACTTTTCTTATTCACTTTTGTGTCGTGTACCACTTCATGCAGACAAAGGATGCCATCCATTATATTTCTCCCTTTGATGAATGCATTTTGGCATCTGTTGATTATTTTGTCCATGAATTGTTCCAGTCTTACTGTCAACATCTTGGTGAAAATATTATATTTCACATTAAGCAGGCATATAGGCCTAAATTTCTGTATTTTGTTTGCCTCTTTCAACTAGGGAGGAGGGTAATCACTCCGTAGTTTATTCTGGCAAGATCCAGCTCATTTTTCTGGAAGTCCTCAAACAGACTCATCACATCCTCCTTGATTATATCCCGGCACTCCTGGTAAAATTCTATTGGTATGTGGTCAGGGCCTGGGGCAGTATTTTTCTCCATTTGAAAAATTACAGATTTGACCTCTTCTTCTGTAAATTTTTTTGTTAATACCACATGCTCCTCGGCTGAGATTTTTTTCATTTTCCTCCCAGCGATGAGGATCCAGCTTAAACAGGGGTTTTTCACTTGGCCCAAAGAGACCTTTGTAATACTCAGTTGCATGTTCTAGAAGATTTTCGTCTCCTTCAATAATCCTCTCACCTTGCTGCAAACTGTAGATAGTATTTTTCCTTTTCCTGCCATTTGCTACTCTGTGGAAAAACTCTGTGTTGTTATCCCCTCTTAGCAACCAATTAGAGTTAGATCTTTCATTCACCTCATTCTCATATATCTTCATTAATTCAGCTTGAATGTTGGTTTTCCTGTCAAGAAGGTCAGGTTCCAACATATTCTTTTCTTCCATTGTTTCCAAAATTCGTCATTCAGGTCTTGTTTTTTTTCCTTTATTTCACCCTTGAGGTTATTGCCCCAACCTTTGAAGTAATTTTTGAATCTCTTTTCTTTGATTATCCAGACTGATAGTGCAGAGTCAGCTTGTACAGAATCACTCCGGATCTCCTTCACTTTCTCCTTGAAATGGTCTTGCTTTAGCCATGATAACTCAAATCTAAAAGTCTTCCTTTTTTTTCTCCTTTTGTACTGGTTCAGTTTCAAAGATCATAGGGCTATGATCTGACATATATCTTGGCAATTTCCTCAACCTTGATAGGGGAAGTAGATTTTCCCATTCCCTGCTGATTAGACCCTGTCCAATTTCTCTAGCGTTGGATTATTTTGATTGTTACTCCAAGTAAACTTTCCACCCGACAGATACAATTCCCTTAATTCAAAATAATTTATTATCTGGTTGAACATGTCAGTCCACTTCCCCCTAGAAAAATTCTTGTTCTTTTCTGCACTATATCTGATAATATTGAAATCTCCACCTATCATTAGAGGGTTATTATTAGCTTTTAAACATAATTGAGCTAGTTCAAGCAGGAACTGCTCTTTATCTTCATCATGAGCAGGCCCATAAACTGTAATTAGATCCCACTTACATTTCCTTTTCTTGTCAAAAACAGTTGCTGCCACTGAAAATTTTCAAGCGCTGAAAGCTTCCACATCGAACTTATCAATGTTTATGCCACACAAAATGCATCCTGACTTACATGTAGATGGCAGCCAATGCCAGACAAAAGATTTTCTCACATCCACTTTCCTGAAGAACTTATTAGAAAATTTTTTCTTCATTGTTTCCTGGATGCCAATGAAGCCTAGGTCATTGTCATTAATGAGATCAGGCAGTTAAGGGCTGAGTCCCTTTTTCCCCACACCACTGCAATACCATATGAGACCTATCATTTAAACTTTTTGATTTTGGCACCTTTCCTCAGACTAGTCCCAGAGCTAATCATAGGACTGTCTTCTGCAGGGCTTGAGCACTCAATAGGAGAGCTCACCCCAGTTTGAGACTGCCTTCTTTGTTTTTGTTTTTTTTTTTTTTTTTTTGCTTTCCTCGAGGACACTAGAATGAAACCCTCATCATCATCAGATTCCTCTTCAGCCCATTCCAGCAACTGCATCTCCACCGAGGGGAGATCAGTCTCATTTTCTGCCTGTTCCTCTATCTTGTCAGCTTTACTCTTTAGTCTCAAGAGTATGTCTTGCTTTCTCCAGATCTTTAACTATTTCTATTTTCTCTATATCACCCAAATTTACATTAATACCCATTTTGCGAGACACATTTATAATTGCATTATCATCTAAAACTGCAAAAGAATTAGAAGAAGATAAATTTGTACCTTCGAGATTTCTTTTCTTGGCCAAGTTGGCAGCTTTTTCTGCCACTTTTTCATTACCCTGGACCCTTGAGCTCCTCCTGACTGGTTCTTTTGGATCCACTTTCTGCTTGACTGTCTTCCCTTTCCCCTTCTTGGCCACCTCCCCATCTGCATTGGGTTCGCTCGGCTAGCTAGGGATTTACAGGCCCAAATAAATGGGGCACCAAAAATTCTGTAGCGTTTCGTAGTTTAGTAGTAGCATGCCTCTGGGGGAGAAATTTGATTTCTCATGCTGTTCATGGCGTTGATTTTTTTTTTGGCTCTTTATAGTTTTATGGTACAGTAGACTCAAAGTGGAGAGACGCTTGACTTCTTCGTCTCACTAGGTTCTTGTTTGGGTGAAATACTGAAATCTTCTGTTGCATAATTCCATGTTAGCTCTGTCATCGTCTATCTACGTTTAGCTATCAGATTCGTTGCCCCATGTTGTTGCACCAGGTTTCATGTTTTTATTCTATATCGAATTAAGGAGATGGAATGCGTTTGCATGTTTGAAATTTCTTTTTTTTTTTTTGAAAGAACAGGAGGGGCCAAAGAAGCCCCTACTGATTATAATATATTATATTTAAAAAAAGTTCATTACAAAAGAAGCAAATGAAAAAAAAGGAAAAACAAAAGGAAAGGAAATAGAAGAGCTAAACAAGCTGCGCTAGCCATTCTTTGATCTCTGGAAAGTACTTCCGTTTCGCTCTGTGCAATAACAAAGAGAAATCATGAATAAATCTTGCCTTGCATCCTTGCACCGTCGGATCCACATCATTAAAAATCCAATCATTTCTTGTCTTCCAAAGTGCCCAGGCCATTAAAATAATTATTTCCATGAAGAAAGGAACTGCAAGCCTCCTTTTCAGGATCTTGATCACTCTATACGGATTAGTAGTAACTGGAAGATTAATCCCAATTGATGCCCATGAGCCCTTGCAAAATTGCACTTCAGAAAAAGATGTTCTAGTGTTTCTTCCAGTTGCAATATGCACATGTCACACGTGTATGATTCTAGTGCCATATTCTTCCTTTTAAGAAGACATCTAGTATTCAGTCTATCCTTTAGCAACAGCCAAAAAAATACCTTGTGCTTCATCTGACAAGAAGACTTCCACATCCATCCGTAAGCCGGGTGAATAGAGACATGTCCCATCAGGCTCTTATAGACTTTAGAGGTCGAAAACATGGCCGAGCCCCAAATATATGTCCAAACATCCTCACTCTGAGTGAGCTGCAAATTTTGCATTATGGGCTCCAACTGTTGCAGTTGATTATATGCTTGTTCTGATAGTGGTAAATGGAACATATCAAGTAAATCAATTTGGGAAGCACCTTTTAGTGTGATCTCCTTATTCTTTGCAAAAGAAAATAGCCCGGGAAAGCTGAAATTTCTGACATTGAGAACAATGAACTTGAGATCAAAATGACCACTAATTCCACTCAAACTCAATCCATTTGTTCTGGCAGAAGAATTGGTGGCCTCTGGTGAGAAGTCCAATGTGAGAAAAGGAATCGATGGAGATACTTTCACCAGCAAGAAGAGGACAGCTGATGTGCTCCTAGAAGATTCATCCGCGCAGGAAGCCGAAGACCAAGACGAAATATTACAGGAAGAACAGGTAAAATAATTGATCCAGAGCTGTTCTCTAATGTCCGATAGCTCCATCATTTTTCCCGTTTTCAGAGTAAACTTTTCTTTCTATATCAACAATACTTTTTTATGCAGCGTAATAACATTTCATGCATGTGTATTCTAAATGGCTTTAACTCTTCAACCTTCCTTGTCCTTTGAATTCTTTTCTTCTAAGGATGTCAACACGAAGAAACTGAGGGGGTACGATCTCACCATGCGCTGTGAGCCAAAGACGATATGTGAGGTCGTGAGCCTGCTAAACGTACCTCAGAAGGAGAAGGTCAAGGAACTTGGATTTGGGTGTATGCTGGATTTCAACATGGATAGTCTTTGGTCATGGGACCTTATTGTCTGGCTTATGGAACACCTTGATCCGAACACGATGGTTCTTGATTTTGGGAGCAATCGGAAGCTTGAAATAACAGAGCATATGGTACATTGTGTTCTTGGGCTGAAGAGAGGGCATCTAGATCCACCAATGAGTATGGACAAACTCAAACTTCAATCACTAAGAGATGCATTAGGAGTAGAAGGAAGATCTATAAATGCTGTTGATCTGGTAGAGAAGATAAAGTCTGGCGGCACCGATAGGTTTACTATGCAGTGCTTTATGATGATTGTGCTTGCCAAACTGTTGGCATGCGACACAAACTACTTCATCACCTCTAGGGTCTGGAGCATGGTTCAGGATATTGACAACTTTGACAGTATGAATTGGTGCAAGTTCACCATGGACAACCTGAGGTATTCAGCAACCGCGTGGAAACGAATGGGTGATAGGAAAAAACCTGTGTATGGCTGTTGTGCCTTCCTTGTGGTAAGCATCTTTTTTTTGTCACAGTAATTGAGAGTACGTTCTGCTGCACTAACAATTTTCTATATTTATGGTAACAGTTAATATCATGTGTATTACATTGTACTTCATCCTATTCATTCATTTTTAGTCCCCTTTAAATGTTTCATTTTCTGCAGATGTATTACCTCGATAACTTAAATTGCAAGGACATGATGAGCTGTGTAGAGATTCCACGTGCGAAATTCTTTGCAAAAGAACTTATTTTCAAGCTAGGGAAGGCTGACATGCTGATGAATAAGGATGGCTTCCCGACGTTTGGAAACGTAAATGTGAGTATATTTGGTCCTACAATAGGAACAACGAGCTTTTCTGATCGTTGACACTGTTGAATTTTTGGTTAATTCTTCTGATTCATGTGCATATATACTGCTCAGCTAAGAAGCCAGAGGGGCACGTGCTATGATGATGAGAGGACAGGATCAAGCAGAAATGTGCCAGTCCCTGTCATGAGTGATATTGCTGATGTTTGTGCCAGTCCACACAACCAGACTTGTGGTTCCGCTTCGTATTGCAAGAATTTGAGTTCCAGGGGAAAAAAGAAAGCCAAACAGTGTCAGCACCTCAACAACCATGTGATACTGATAGAGGATGACCCTCCAGAAGAGAGAAGGCTGGAAGACGACGCCGGCGTTGCTGGCCATGATGATGGGCAGCATCCTGATGGTGGTAACATCTTCACTCCTCAAGAGCCAAATCCTGCTCTGGACTCACCAGCTGATGTCCACGAGGAGCCGCCAACCGTACTACCGGGTGTGTCCAAAGAGGACGGTATGGCAGAACGTGATGTACGACAAGGCGATAACGCGGTTACTGAGGACTTTGAAGATGGTATGCTAGTTTCAATTGTCAGCGATCGTTTTCGTTCCGTTTTCTGCAAAGTCATAATATGATGTATCCAACTTTTGTTTGCCTTGCAGGCGACAGCCCTGTACCGGCAAAAACTGCCACTGCAGAGGCCGTGCAGCTGGCTAGCACTTTCTGCAATGAGCAAATGAAGGAGTTCATGGCAGGTACCTCGGAGCCGGAGGTCCTCGAGAGCCGTTTATCCAAGCTCGTCTCTCTTCTTGCACAGGCAAGCTCTTCCTCTCAACTCTTGATCTTCTCTGCCCTTTCAATTATGTTGATAAATTATTCTCGACTTTCCTGACTTCCCGAATCAAACAATAAAAAGGTGCGTGCACAAGCTGCCTCAGAGACTAGGAACTCGGAGCTCAAGCAGCAGGTCAAGGAGCTGACCGAGAAGCTGTGCAACACTGAGGAGGAGCTCGAGGCTGCCCAGGCTAAGCTGAGAGGAGCCGAGGCCGCTGCGTTGGAGTCGCAGTCGGCCGTCGCCGCCATCAACGGCCTCTCCCTGCGCCTCAGCGCCGCGTTCGTCAGGCTGGGCGACACACGGCCGTTTCCCCCTCCCGTCGTCGCGGCCAACAACAACGCCTCCCTTTCGGAGGCCGTGAAGCTCCTGGAAGACAGGGTGTCGCTGGTCGAGGCCGTGTCGCGCGGCCACGCCGCGAGCCTTGCCAGGAACAGCGTGGCGTTCGGCGCCGCGGCGCTGCTGTGCCGGGATAACAGGGGTGCCGAGGCGCTGCGTGACGCGGTGGCTGCGGACACAAGGCGCTTCCTTCGCTCGCAGGGGCCTGACTTCGGCACGCTGGTCAGTCAGCTCGTCGACGCCGTGGAGCAGCAGCATGCCAACGCGCCTCCTTTGCAACCCGGGGCTGGAGGCCCGGCTGCAAACAGGAGGGAATGAACTGCCTTTGCCAGTAAACTGCAACAAGTCAACTAGAATTGTGTTGTGCTGTGATATATGATATGCTATTACCTCCCTCTGATCTGCACAAAAACTGTAGACAAAGGATGTTATGACAATCGGGCAAAAGGTTTTCTTCCTCTGGTCTGCCTCTTTTGACTCAAGTAGATCCAACTTAAGAGAATAATTAAGTTTCTTTTTTCACCGAATGTGTGATGAAATAATAATTTAGTCAAATATTGTGAATCGGGAAAGTAGTATCGTGTTTTTTTAATACTCAGGGGTGTCTGTATTCCAACAAAGATGAATTACCGAACATGCACTAGAACAGAAAGAGTGTAGTACAACTGTGCATAGCACAAAAGACCAAACGGACAAGCATGCCAGGCTAGAGGTCATGTATCCGAACAAACTCAAACATGTCAAACATATGGCACAAAAAAAATCCTAGGGAACAACCATGAAGCCCAAGAAATGCTGTCGACGGACTTGCTGCCGGAAGGTTGTCTGAAGGGCCTCGCTGCATTAGCTGAGGTTGGACGAGAGTGTTGTGCATGTAAGAATGACCATCATCGGAGAAATTTGATGTGGTTGTAGTTCATCCGAACGCATAAGTTAAGCGGAGACACCATCTCTGCGTGGCGGATCTCCTGGAGCCAGACTTGCTGGTTTCAAGTCGCATTTGACTGAGCATCTGTAGCAGTCGGTTCCTATTGAGAGACGGCGAGTACGGTCTGTCGTCGTGGACGTCGAGGAAGCCAGACCGTCGACGAGGATGTGGCTCGATGTCATTGGCGATGAAGAGCCGCACATTAGTGAAGGTCTGTTTTGGCGCTCGGAGAGGACCATGGTGAGGCCGGATGGCAGTGGCATAGCCTCCTTGATGGCGTCAGTGAGGGAGTCTGGAGAGGCGATATGGATGAGGAAAAAGAGTCTGTCCCGTGTGGCCAGCGGCGGAGCCAGCTGGTAGTCCTGGTAGTCCCAGGACTACCCGACTCTCGGCGACAACAGTGCAATCAGAGCACTGTTCATGCCATGTTTAACACTATTTGATCCTGTTTAAACACCATTTAGCATTGTTTTTTAAAATTAGGCCTACCCGGAGTTGGCTTCCTGGCTCCGCCGCTGCGTGTGGCGGCGGCCTGCCCATCCTTTTAGCCCATCCGCTGGCGCCCACCGACACGTCAACGGGGGCGGAAGGCCTGGCCGCGCCCGGCAGGTGCCGGACACGTCCCGTGGTGGCAGATCTGCCAACCCTGACGTGGGCAGCCTCCACCGCAGAGACGCGACAGCCGCCCCCTCTCCCGTTGAGCCCCGCTAGAGGATGGGACGTTGGGGAGAAGGGAGGCTGCCACTTAGAGGGGGCGATGGATGGGCCAATTAAGGATAGATCTGGGCAGAGAGGGGAGGGATAGGGGTGGAGGGCGTTGAAATTTACTTTATTGGTGGTCACCTCGACCTTTGGCTCACCATTGTAGCAGGGAAGGCGGCTGGCGATGAGCGGAAGCTCAACGATGACGGCCATTGCAAGAGGGAGGAGGAGGGAAGCATAGCGGCCGGCACATAGGCCCATAGACAACAAACGAGACAAACAACTAAGCAACTAAAACTAGATCTAAAGGAGGGAGGGCTTCCATCTCCTTTAATTTCGCCGCTGCCGAGAATGCAGGAGGGAGGAGGGGGGGGGGGGGGGGGGGGACCCTAGGAGGCTGGGAGGGAAGAGAGCTTTCGGGCGAGAGGAGGAAGGAAAAACTTCATGTTGAGAAAAAAAAAAGTATTGCGTCGTCTTATAGGATACTCATATGCTATACGATATATTGACAAGGTTTTACAGGAAATCCCATGCGTGAAAAAATTATTATAAAGATTTCCCTTTTTTCATACCTTTCATAATTGCATTAGTCATTTCGTTATAATTACAAAGTAAACATATATAAAACTGTTTGATAATAGATTCTTTTAGATACTCTAATATTTCAATATAATATATAAAACACCTACTTGATACTTTTAAAAAGGTCAAGATATTTATGCAGAAAATGATACATTGGCACGAATATAGAACAATGATGCACTAACAAACCTTGGCTATATCTAAGCATTAGTTAAGGGTATGCCAGTTTGTAGAACAAATACATTAATTTTTCTATGTTGAATCTTAACTTTCTACTGACCAACTCCTCATTTTCTTTTATGATGTACACCATATTGTCTTTCATTGCTGAGGCCATATGATGGGGTAATACTTTTTTTTGAATGCCAAGTATATACCGGGATGACATATATTTATGAACAAAACAAGAATGTAATATCAATTACTCATTCTATGATGTGTTAATCCACCATGTCCTCATTCGATGCGACAAGGAAATTGTAATATATGGTTGTCATTTTCCCTCCATCTGTGGATAGTTCATATTTGCTGATGTCCAATCAGCTATCTTACTACCGTTTTATACCCCATGTTCCATTTATTGTACTTGGAGTGCAAGTGATTAGGTTGATGATTATATCACACCAGAGATAATGGCTACGACTATATAAAACCTATTTTACCTATATTTTAAGAAGCTTATATGCGAAATGTATTTTTTTCCTAATACATAAGCATGATAAATGATAGCATGACGTTACCAGTTATTCTGTAAATTCTGTTTACATGATTGATCTGTCATGAGTTTCTAATTATGGGTTCGGGCACAATATTTGCCTACATGCTTAGGCATTTCAAATTTTCCTTACAATATAGTTCTACTTTGGCTATTCAAGCAGAATTGTAGGCGCTACAGAACAGGTGGCGACGGCCAGTCCTTGCTGCCGATCCTGTCATCATGATACTCATTTTTGCTCCCATTGAGATTTGAGCTTATAGTGTGTAATGCTTAGGGCATGTGTTATATTTAACAATAAATAGTATAAGACTCCAAACGGAAAAGAAAAAAAGACATGTATATGTGAGCTGAGCTTGAGCACGAGTTATCCTAAACATAGAAATAATGGACAAAAAGAATTCATCTTTCTTAAAAACATTGCGATTTTAACATTTTTCATTGTATCTAGCAAATGAAAAACTAAAGTTTCTTTTATCTCAAAAACAACAAAAATTGTTTTCTTGCTAGCTCTTTTTTGGCTATATTTTTGGGTGTCTAGCTAGATTCATAGAATCTTATATGAATCGGGATATATGCTTGTCCAGGTTAAGAGAATGTTCAATGAACATGATGGAAATGCAGAACTATATATATTTTGAAACGGATGGAGTATAAAAAAACCGTTGGCTACTTGTTCCTTGTTGAAAATTCAACAAGGAACAAGTAGCCAACTTTTGCTTTTATATGAAATTTTCAACAAGGAACAAGTAATAGGAAAATTTCAACAAGGAACAAGTAGCCAACTTTTGCTTTTATATGAAATTTTCAACAAGGAACAAGTAATAGGAAAATACTAATAGGAATATAATTATAATATTCAGCACATCGGCTGCATTGCTAACAAATTGACATGTGAGTTGGATTACTACTAATAGGAAATACTCGCTCAATGCAAGCATGCACATGCTACTAGCAAACTTGAACAAATCCTACTGCGCGCTCTCTCTCTATCTCTATCTTTATTTTTGGTGACGCAAAAGATTCTGGGCTAGGGAAAGTGGTCTGACTCTCTACCACGAAGGTTAGAGCAACTCAAAAAAATTAATCAAAAATGATTGTAAAGTCAAATGTAGCTATTATTTAATAAAAGTTTCTCAAACAGATTGTCTAAAGTACTTTTAAATTTGATGGCTCTCTATTTTGGAATTCTCACTAGCAACTTTTGAAGAGCCAATTACTAGCTAGTCTTGTTAGCAATTTTACAGAGGCTGTTAGATTAGAGTAGTTTTTTTGTGGGTGTTTTATTTCAAAGAATAGCTAAATCAAGAAGTTTAGAATATATTTTTAGCTATTCTTTTTTATTTGCTGATCACTTACACACCAGCAAAACTAATCTAAGTTATCTCTCTTCTCAACTTTTTTGTTGAATCTACTACGTACTCCTTAATTGTTAATCTTATCAGCATGGAATATCTGGAATATGAAAAACTTCATAAACATTGCAATATATGACATGCCAAACAATAGGTAAGAAGGCACTAGCGTACATCATCCGCTTCCTATTTAGATGGTGAGGAGGATAAGACTTGCTGAGTCAACGAGCTCCAGCTCAAAAATAATGAGCTCCCACGCCTAGCTCACTTCTCTCCCTTCCAGAGCTCGGTAGCTCGCAGATCTGATACTATGGTCGATCGTGTTTGACATGGCTCTGCTCCACTCTAAAACAGCTGTTTGACTAGAAGGTTGTCCCTAGCTTCAAAAAGAAAAACAGAGCTTTAAGGGTGAATTGATATCATTACCCTTGTTAGCCTGATAGAATGTTATTACAGTAGAGATAATGAAAGGAATATAATTACGTTTCGCTGTTGTATGGTCTTGTGTCCAGTGGTGATGCCAGGTACGATAACCCTGGTGCACCGGCATCAGGGTAAATTGGAACTTTAGTGCTAATCTTTGCACTTTGACCACTAGTGCACCATCTTTAGCCTCTAGTTATCTAGTATAAAGCACAAAGTTTGTGTATTTAACGCCACCATTGTTCTAACTCTAGCTTCACCACTGTGTGTCAAGTCAAGAAGTGAATCCTCTTGTGTTTCATGGGTCTGACCTCCCTTACCTGCAGTTTTGGCAATATATATATGAGGGACACCAAGACTATGCCACCAAAACACTTTTGCAGGTCCTCCAAAACACTGTGCGGTGGGTATCTGAGCAGGCACATAATTCCTATATATGCACCATGGACAAGCGGCCGGGCAAGTAGCTCCCTCAGATATTTCATTGCACATACAAGGGTTTCTCACTATCCACTGCTGACTTGGACGTCAGCAGTTCAAGCCTTCGCCGGCAATTTTGAGCACAGATCACGTTCGAAGGAAACCCATGTGTGCAGTCAGTGCAACGTCCGCTGCGTCTTTTCAAGCAGCTTCGCCTCCTGCAATCCATCTGCGCGGTATGCGACTACTTCCGTGCTTAAACATCTCCCTAACACTAACACGGTATACAAGCTGCTATGCAAACACCGTGCTCTGTCTGCCCCTTCTTTAAGATTTTGGCAAACATAGCTAGAAGCCTAGAGCTATCTCCAGTCAGATTTATTTGTTTTGTTAAGAATTTTGTTCCATTAATCATGAGAAGAGGAGCAGGTTGAGGCGGCTGTGTAAGTGTGCCCACCAATGCTGCAATCGCCTGTCACGATATGACATGCATATCTCATCTTGGGAGACTGAAATACTTGCCTGTTCAAAGAGATGACTACTTTATGCCAGTCTAGACTGATACAACAATTTTCTTGTCGGCATGATTAGTTCAGCTAGATAGCGTTGCCTGAAAGGGACAATGCAAAAGATAATGCATACATGTTTCTTCACCTTGGAGCACTAATCCTATCCTCTTTGGTTAGTGAATTATGCATAGGATCCAGAAGTTGTTTTCTTCATAAGAATATTAGCATCTCGACCCATTTGGGATTAATATCATGATGTAACAGATCAGGGAACTAGCACTTAGCTTTGATCACAGTTTCATCACTTAGCTGTCTTTTGCATGTTCTGAAGGATGACCAGCTTCTTGCAAAAGTGGCACTGACATTGCAAAATTGTATTTCCAATAGTAGTATTTTGAAGCATACCATGCCATTTTGTAAAAGTGTGGTTTTGCTGGCAGACAAATATATATATCTGTTATGTACGTACCAACCATCTCTTGAGGAAAAAAATACCATGAATGAGTTGTTTGTGGAATGATGTGCTATCACACCCATAAATATTTGAATAGCCATATTCAGATTTTGTAAAACAGTTATCATGCTCGGTTATGTAATCCTTTGATGTTTAGGTGGAATCACAAAGGTATACATATTTTGGCATATGTAAGTTGTTATTCTAATTCATGTGAAATGTTAAAGAGATGCTGCAATAAAAGTTACTCCCTCCGTTTTAATTATATGACAGCGTTGACTTTTTCATTGAACTTTGACCAACAATATAGATTTAAATAATTACTTTTCGAATGTGAAATGAATATCATTGGATTCATCATCAGAAACACTTTAAGGTTAACTTATACACTTAGCTTTTTACATAAATATTTATAGATAAGACGAATGGTCAAAGTAACAAAAAAAACTCACTGGCGTCATATATTAAAAACCGGAAGGAGTAGATTTAACGAGTCTGAATTTTTCGAAAGCAAGGTACGCTACTTGAAGTCTCTTAACTAACATACTGTCACAACTAATTAACTGAATTATATTGTTATGTCCACAAATTTTTTATCACACAATAAAAAAATATCCATTGAGTTATATTGTTATGTCAATACAAAAAAGTTTAAATATACTTTCTGAATTCTCAGCAATGCGGGGGAAATTCACCTAGTAAAGATAACATTGGACACCACTTACCGCTTTAGCTTTAATTTGATCCACCACTCATCATCCATTTCAATGGTGCCTTTTTTTTTTTTTTGAGGAACTAATGGTGCCTTTTATTAGACGCTAACCTCCTCTGGTCTGCCTCGTCTTCAGTTTTTTACACTTTACTGCCTGGCCTACAAAGGTTTTGGATTGATAATTAATGGGTTAGAGATGGAAGTTGGCCCATTCTAGGATTGCTAGCCAAGAACTGGAGCCTCATTTCCGGGGTATTATTCCCCTTCCCACAGCATTCTACTTTTAGCATACAAAAATTAGTTTTTTATTTTTTGAAAAAGGGGCAGGGGAATAATACACGTTGAGTAGCCATTTCATTATGATAAAAAAGAGAATTTTAGTACAAGACACATTTTGAACTTATTACATATTAATTAAGCTGAGGTTCTCCTGCTCATTCTGCTCAACGTGTAGTTTTGGCTGGCCACATTACGCTCTAGCTCTTAGCGATATGTCTCTCTGATCATTCTGGTGATATCCAACGGTAGGGCTGTGGTTGTGAGAACTCTGGGATTTATATGCCATGTCATGTAAATCATCAAAACAGCTTTGACCCTCTTCTTATCCTTCGGGATTCGCTCAAAATTCTTGTTCCACCATTATTGTATCGAGGTCGCCTCCAGCTCCGCTGCTTGCACTACGTTTTTTGACCACCTGCTGATTGCCAAACCTGCCGAGCATATGAGCAATTAAGGCACAGGTGGAGTGCAGTTTCAGGCTCCGTGCACGGCAAAAAAAAAAAAAGGTAGTTTCAACCAAGAATTAATCAAAGTTCCTTCAACTCAAAAGTTTCAATCTAAATATCAGAAATTTCAAATCCCAAAAACATTCCGATTCAACAATTAATCCCATATCAAAAAAAGATAAAACAAATAAAACTACGGTTCAAGCAAACCATCTTTTTTTAGAAAAGGAAAGCAAGCCATCAAATTAGCATCTTAAATACTAATCATTTCCTCTCTTAAGTTATTATTATACATTATAGCATGTTGAATGCTTTTAGCATCACATCATCATTCTGAAATAAGTAATCAAGGGCTGAAGCGAAACTCAACTGAGCTTTGGTCTCAAGTCCTTTTTCAAATTAAAAGTGATGCTCCCTCCCCTCTTAGCTGCCTTAATTTCTTCACCAACCAAAGCCTCAGAATCCCGTTGCCGCACCGCAGGCGCCGCACGCATCTCCCCCTCACGAAGTCACGATTCAACGGCAAAAAAAAAGCCTCCACAGCACAAGATCCTCCCAAAGGAGCACGTTAACGCCTCTCGGCCAACGGCAAACAGGCCTCTCGCTCGTCGCGTCAAGGCTCAAGATCCTCCCCGTCCGAGCACCATGGTAAGCACAACTTTCTCCGCCTCCGCCGCCCTGTTCGTGAGCTTCAGCGCCATCGAACTCGTCCGCTTCCTCGACCTGCCGCCTGTCCCGAGCCCCTCGACGTTCCCTGAGGCCTCAACGCTACACAACGCCGTCGCGTCGACGGCCAGCGACATGGAACTCTTCTACCCCTTCCAGGTCTTGGTGCCGTTAGCCGCGACGGTGGCCCTCTTCGCCGCCGTGGCGTCATCAACCTGCACCTCCACGCCGCCGCCGGCGCGATGGGCGACGGAAACAAGCGCCTCTCGGAGCTGGCCACCTTCGTCCTCTGCGGAGCGGCCGGTACTCTCCAGTTTCTCTTCTTCGTGCTGCAACCTGCCGCTGGTGTCGTCGTCGGCGACGTCGGCCGCGCGCTAGCTCGCGATCTTAGGGTGCTCGCCGCTGATGCGCTGCCGGCTTCTGCGACGTTGACCTTCTACCTAGGCATCACACTCGTCATCGCGCACATCCGCGCCGGCGGCGAAGGCGGAGGTGGAAGCGGCGCTGTCGCCGCCGGCCACGGACGCGTCCCCGCGCCCGTGTACCTCCTGAAGAAGCTCGCGCTAGGAGCAGCAGCAGCACTTCTCATCCAGATGGCCATGGCGCTCTCGTTCAAGTAAGTTCCCCAGCCCAAACTCCCTCGCAATCCAGACTTGGTCAGTAATGGGCCAATCATAGGGCTTTGGTGATATAACGCCACCTGGACTGTCGGTTTACTTCGTTTTCCTAATTTTTCTGTTGATTTGGTTAAACACAGTGATGTGATGTGGGGAAACCTTGTTTAATGCAGATGATGAGCTGGAATAAAAGTGGCAGGGAAGGTGTCTACGGGGCTGCAGTCCAAGTTCATCTTGTCAATTGCCAGAATAAGATTTGTAAGGATGACTGTGAGATGGATCCTCATCCAATCTGTACTCTACCATCTTTAGTTTGCTTTATCATTTCCGTTTATGGTGCTCCATGACAAGATGTTAGATGGATTTTGTAATAACCACAAGACAAATACCTCTCCGGATGTTGAGACCGTTACATGTTTCATTTGCTTGATGAAATGGAGCTTCCCTTTATCCAAGAAGTACTGAAATGAATGGTGTGCTTAACATGGCGCGGCTATTGTGATCAAAACTTGTTTGATGGGGTTCATTTGATGCTTTTTGTCTCTCTCTCTCTCTCAAGCGATTTTCCCTATACTTTTCTCCAGTAGTCAAGTGTGTGTTCTTCACCAACAGTACGTGATACGGAGTAGTACACAAGGAGGAATTGAGTTGGAATTTCCATCGATCTTTCTTTGCTAACGGCTCGTCCCCAGCAGTTTGATGATCATCACTGTCGGCGAGTCGGCCGAATTACGGTCAGGCGAGTCGTGGTTCGGCGGTAGCTCTCCAGTCTCCGGTGAAGCACCCGCCCACACCATTATACTAGCCTACTTCACGACTCGACTAGCGTGCGAATGCTACTTGTCGATCGGTGCAGCTCGCCTACGTGGCGGCTTCAGAAACAGTCCATACGGGCGGGCCCCGGCCAGCCACATCAAGGCGTCATCTCCTCTAGAGGCGGCAGCCGCAGAAGCGTAAATAGTCTGTTTACTACTCCCTCCGTTTTTAATTATATGACGTCGTTGATTTTTTTATTGAATTTTGACTAACAATATAGATTTAAATAATTACTTGTTGAATGTGAAATGAATATTACTGGATTCATCATCAAAAGCACTTTAAGGTTAACTTATACACTTAGTTATTTACACAAATATTTTAAATAAAACGAACGGTCAAACGTAACAAAAAAAGTCAACGGCATTATATATTAAAAAACGGAAGGAGTAATAGTGATGGAAATACAGGCCATTCCCCACATTATTTGTTTGGCCATAGCGTCAGCGCATGCAGCCGCGCGCACTGCTTGAGCTATTCTATTGACACTGACACAGTTAAAGAAAAAGCATACTTATCGATAAATCGTGTGGAAGACGCGTCTTGTTTTTTTAAGGTGGAGGAAGACATGTTGTGATTGATTTCTGCACTGCAGTACCCGATTGTTTGGTATAACTACTAGCTTGCATCACTGGCGTCGATGGTTTTGGCCGGGTGATAAATTAACCCCGTGCACCGCAAGAAAAGGGGAGCGCGTGGCCAGACGCGGCATCGCGGCCGTGCATGGCCAGCCACAGCGTCACACTGGTGAGTCAGCCGGCCGTGCGGATGCTCGATCGTGAGACGTACGCGGCGGAGAAACTGTGCTGCTGTGCTGACCGGAGGACACACAAGACAATGAACAAGTGGCCGGCCGGCTGCTCGTTAGCTCGTATCATAGTTCTGCTCAATTCCTGTTGTTTCGGCGGAGAAATTGTTAGTCAACATACCGCACCTACGTAGTACTCTGCATGACGAGACATGGTACGCGCGAGGTCAGGTGAGGTTGTGGCGGGCCTGGCGGCCGCTTTATTTGCAGGATCCGTTCGCGTACGAGGTACGACCCGTGCTGCCACGCGAGACCGCCGCACCATGAGCTCTTGTCGGCTCCAGCGCACACTTTACCACTACTGCATGGGTCCACTACGACGCCACCTCGGCGTCCGACGACGGGACAGTGACGCAACGGAATTTCTCTGAAGATGAGATCATCCATCCATATGTCATCGTTCCTCTGACCTAAGGAATGTTTTGGCCATTTGCTGCCTGTTGAGAATCAAAAGATGATCAAGGCCGGAAACCTAGGCTAGGACCCACTAGGCCATTAGGCCTTGACTGTTTTCTTTTTTTTTTTGAAATGGAAAGAAACTTCCATTAACTCACCGATGCAGCTGAATCGCTTGCAACCAGTTCATGGATACAATTTGGTAGGCTTTTCAGTATTGGATAAGCACTCACCGGACAAGAACACCCTAATGCAGCTAGGGAATGCGCTACCTTATTACATTCTCGCGGTTTGTAAACCACTTCAGCACTTAGAAAATCATAAAACAGGAGATGTCGAAGCTCCGCTATCAGGCCACCTATTTGACTTGAGTCATGCAAAATAAGAATCAATTGCCAACTTGACCAGCATGGCATCAGTCTCCAGGACTATCCTTCCAATGCCCATCTCCATTGCAGCACGTACTCCATTCAGACATGCAACCGCTTCAGTATGAAAAGAGTCAAGTGCATAATTTATCTTAACCCTTCCAGCACAAATCATGTCCCCATCACTGTCTCTGATAATAAATCCCCATCCACCACTGTTATTGGTGCTGCTAAATGAGCCATCGCAATTTATCTTCAGGACGCCCCGGGCCGGTTTCTCCCATCTCTGCTGCTCTCTTGGTACTCTGCAGTTCTCTGTTTTGTTACCAAAGAACCTCTGAATTTCTACTGCATAGAGCTCTGTCCCATATATCAGCGACATTGCATCCCTCTGTTTCTCTCCTTCCCTGATCTTATTTCTTTCATCCCACCAAGTCCACATCAGTGCAATGACTTTCACCTGCATTTCATTGTTCATGCTCAGAATATAGGTGATCACATCTTTTGCAGAGCTGAAATCCACTAACTTTGCTCTGACCTCCTCCATATTAGCTCCTCTCCAGATGGCCTTTACCATTTTGCATTTGAAAAATAAATGTCCTCCATCCTCATATGCTCTACTACATGCTACACATTTTGTCTCAATTTTCATACCTCTATATGCTAGATTTCCTCTCACAGCAAGGGTATTGTGTGCTATTCGCCACACAAAGTGTTTCAGTCTATTTGGAATGGGGAGTTTCCATATCTGACGCCACATTCTCTCTTCACCATTATTTGGTTCTGATGTGGATCCCCCTCCTCGTAGGGACTCCCTTCTTTGCTTTTCCCAGAATACCTTATAAGCAGATTTAACTGAAAACACCCCTTTGCTGTCATAATGCCAGGCCGCATAGTCTTCCCAATCGCTTCTGATAGGTAGTGCGAGTATCAGTTTTGCATCAATCTCATTAAAATTCTCCCATATCATCTCCTCGTCCCATGACCCCGTAATCGGGTTGATTAACTCTGAAACCTTTCTCAGTAGTACTGCTCCTCTGACAGTAGTTGGCCTACGAGTCTAGCAACAAGGCAACCAAGGATCCTTCCATATATCCAGGCTATCGCCGTTTCCCACTCACCATATAATTCCTTCATTCACCAGCTGTACCCCTAACAGAATACTCCTCCATGTATACGACATACCAGATTTTGGTGTTGCCCCCAGAATGCTGCATGTCGGGAAGTACTTCGCCTTCAGAATACGCGCACACAGAGAGTTTGGATTTAACAGGATTCTCCATGCCTGCTTTGCTAACATAGCCATGTTAAAGGCATGTATATCTCGAAAACCCAGACCACCCATATGCTTCGGCAATGTTAGCTTCTCCCAACTGAGCCAGTGCATCCCATCTCCCTTCTCCTGCTTGCTCCTCAAAAACGGGCTATCATAGCACTGATCTGATCACACATAGTCTTGGTAATGTCAAAACACCCCATGGCAAACGTGGGGATTGCCTGCGCGATCGCTTTTATCATAATCTCCTTTCCGGCCTTAGAGAGCAACCTTTCTTTCCACCCCTGTATCCGTTGCCATACTCGATCTTTGAGATAGGCAAAAGTTTTTGATCTTGCTTTGCCAATATGGACAGGAAGGCCCAAATATCTATCATTCATCGTTTCCTTAGTAACATCTAGCACCTCCTTTACCTCCTCACGCCTAGAGTCCTTTGTGTTCGAACTGAACAAGACAGCAGACTTGTCTTTGTTTATCATTTGACCCGAGCATTGCTCATATAAGTCCAAAGTACTTTGTAGCTGCATAGCATCCTCTCTTGTCGCACGAATAAGTATGAGACTGTCATCGGCAAACAATAGATGAGAAACACTAGGAGCACCCGGGCAAACTCTAACTCCCGCAATTCTGCCTTCATCTTCAGCTTTATTAAGTAGGGCGGAGAAACCTTCAGCACATATCAAAAATAAATAAGGGGAGAGGGGATCTCCTTGTCTCAATCCCCTCTCTGGCTTGAAACTCTCTGTGAGAACTCCATTCACTTTCACCTGATAAGAGACTGTAGTCACACATTCCATAATCAGCTCAACCCATGTTGCATGAAACCCCATCTTGATCATCATATCTCGCAAGAATTTCCATTCCACTCTATCATAGGCCTTACTCATGTCGAGCTTCACCGCTGCATATCCTATTTCCCCTCTCCTTTTATTCTTCATATAATGGGTTAGCTCATAGGCAATAATAATATTGTCAGATATTAGACATCCTGGGACAAATGCACTTTGAGAGGGAGAAATAATTTCATCCAGAATGCACTTTAAACGGTTGGCCAGCACCTTTGAAATAATTTTATACAAGACATTACAGAGGCTAATTGGTCTTAGGTCTGTAACTCTTTCAGGATTCTGCACCTTTGGGATCAAGGATATTACTGTGTCATTCCATCCACTCGGTATGTGGCCACCATTCAGTACTTGTTTCACTTCTCTGATGATCTTCTCCCCAATTAAATCCCAGAAATTCTTGTAAAAGGCCGACGGCATCCCATCAGGCCCAGGAGCTTTGAGATCTCCTATTGAATCAAGAGCGCCTTTGATTTCCTCACTGGTGAACTCACGCAACAGCGTTTCATTCATTTCTGCCGTCACCCTCTGTTGGACAGCATCCAGTAGAGGGGATGTATCACCACCCGCCGTTGATTTGAAAAGCTGCATGAAAAAGTTAGTAATAAGGTCCTGCTTCTCTACTTCCTTCTCCACCCAACCCCCATCCGCCTTCTGCAGTTTACCTATCCTATTTTTCCTTTTCCTCTCTGAACACACAGCATGATGGAAAGCTGTGTTCCTATCCCCCTTTTCCATCCATTTTGTATGTGATCTCTGTTTCCAGTACAAATCAACTTGCTCCTCTAACCTATCAAGCTTAAAACGCAACACCGCCTCTCTCCCCACATTCTCCTTCGATATAGCCCCCCTCCTACAAGCCTCCAGCTCCTTCCTCACTTTTTTCACCCTCTTTTCTAAATCCCCGAGAACATTCCTACTCCAATCTGTTAGGCCACCAGCAACCCCCTTCAAACATTCATGTACATCAGCATCTCCCCTCAATCGCGCCTCCTCCCAAGCCTCCTCAACCACCCTCCTACATCCCTCCTCTTCCAACCAGCTGGCCTCAAACATAAAAGGCTTCTCCCCACCATCTCGTCTCATTTGCATAGGCCGGTCGGTGGTTATAATAACCGGTCTATGGTCTGAATGTCTGTGGTCTCCATTGTGGACTCGATAGCCAGGAAACCTGTTGCATCATCCATCATTCGCCACTGCCCGGTCAAGTCTCTCCCTTATATAATTTTCGCATCGGTGGCTGTGGTTTCTCCAAGTGAACACGTCTCCGGAGAATCCCAAGTCCCTCAGCGCACAGTCCTCCAGAGTAGCCTTGAATCTGTCCATGCATGCTTGTGGTCTCACCCTCCCCCCTTCCTTTTCATGCGAGTACAAAATTTCATTAAAATCACCAGCGCAAAGCCATGGCAGCGAGCCCTGCCCATCTTGCGCACCTTGACAATGCAAGTCCCTCATTATCTTCCATGTCCTATGCTTCAAATTTTCTTGCGCTTCCCCATAGACCCCTGTGAAGCGCCATTTGAAACCATCCGCCTCTGTCACCCCAACATCAATGTGATACTTTGATCTGTTTCGAAGTGTCACATCAATACCCCTCCGCCAAAACACAGCAATTCTCTCCCCCCCCCCCCCCCCCCCCCCCCCCTTTTCCTTCACAATCAACCACCAACATGTTTGTCAACCCCAATTTCCACCGGAACTTCTCCATCCTCCTCTCGTCGAGCTTTGTTTCGGACAAAAAAAGAATGTCCGGCGCCTCGGACTTCTGGAGCTCCAGAAGCCCACGAACTGCCGGGCGGTTTCCCAACCCCCGGCAGTTCCAACTCACAATCTTCATTGGTACTTGCAGGGCTGTCCCGACAGCCCCGCTTCATCGTTTTTATTATCTTCATTCACCACCTCTATCCCCCCCTTCTTTGACTTCTTTGCCATCCCATCCACCTCCATTTAGTAGCCTCCAGTACTTGACTGCTTTAGGCCTTGACTGTTTTCGCTTGACTTACGATCCAACTCCATCTTGTACCAATCTATCAATGAAAAGACCCGATCATTTTCATTATATCTTGTGCCAATTGTCTCTGTACGATTTTACTTTCAATACGTTATCATGCATGCTCAACCACTGACTAGGCGACAAACACTAGAACATGTTGCAATTCGCCATAGGAGACGCTGGATTTCTTGACGAGATCTTCTCCATCGACTCATCACGCACAGGGCAAAGGCCCTGGTCGTCTTCTTCAACGAAGATCAGAAACCCTTAGTACGCATTTCCTGCGACATCAACAGCGGCAAGAAAGACGGCCAAATCGATGGCGTCCTCATCTTCTTCCCGAAATTAACGGACGGAAGGTACCAAAGGATGGAATGAGTCGATTTTAATCTCACCTTTACATCAGCGATGGAGGACATAAACCGTCCTTCTCATCTCGATCTCCGGTTGCGCTGCTCGTTAAGGAGCTGGTCGCTCCGCGCGCTCACACTTATGGCCGAGGCGCTCAGTGCCACTGCCACGCAGCGCCACGACCTCTCTGTCGAGAGGCCAATGATGAGGCTCAAGTATTGTTGAAGAGTTTGCTTGTGGGATTGTTTGAAATATTCTTGCAAGATTTGAGTGCCGAGAACAAAAAGAAAGCCAAACAGTACCCACACCTCAACAGCCAAGTGATACTCGTAGAGGATGAGCCCCTCCGCTCCAGAAGAGAGAAGCCGAAAAAACGACGCTGGTCATATGGGCGATGATGGGCCGCATACGGATTGTGGTAGCGCGTTGTCTCTCCTCCAAGCACTCAATTGTCTCAGCGATCGTTCTTCAGCAATACCGTCCTCCTCAATTGTCACGTTCTTCAGCAATACGACAGGACAGTGACGCATCGGAATTTCTCTGATGATACTCCTCCAAGAACTTTTGTTGGCGGCCATTTAGAAGCCGAAAACCGTACGGTATTGCTGAAGAACGTGACCATTGAGGTGGACGGTATTGCTGAAGAACGATCGCTGAGGATTATTCTCTGCCCCCTGCACATATGTTGACAGATTATTCTCCCTGTTCCTGTTATCCTGAACCACATAACAAACAGATGCTTGCACAATTCGCCTCGGAGACTCAGAAGTCAGAACTCAGAGCTCGAGCAGCAGGTCAGGGAGCCGACCGAGAAGCTGTGACAAAACTGAAGAGGAGCTTGAGGCGGCCCGGGTTACGCTGAGAGGAGCCAGCTGCACGCTGGCGCTGCAGTCAGACATCGCCGCCCAAGGGAGCGCTCGGCCGTTTTGGACACTGCCAGCCCAATGTGTACGGCTGTAAGAGTGATGAAAAGTATTAAGGGAGTTTTCATCACTGAGTTGCACTAACGCAGCGTGCCACCAAACATTTCTGAACGGGGAAAATGCTGTGAGAAGTGAGAATGATTGTTAGTGGCAGTGAAACAAAAGACGGGGGAAGGAGATGATGCCTTGATGTCTAGTGGACAAGTGCTAATGAAGGACAACATAGCTAAAATAAGCAGAAAGTGTTTGAAAAAAAAAAAAAACAGGAGGACATCAGAGCTGCAATAAAAAGAATATTGATAAGAAAGGCTCCACCTGCATTGATGTTTCAGTTGACCAGAAGCTGTTAGACACTGTATTCTGGCTGACATCGAGCTATCGTCAGGGACCATCACACATTTAGATAGAGCTCCTTTATACATGCCATACAGCATCAGATTGTAACAAAAGACATTATAACTACTCTAGTGCAATCCAGAGGCTGTTTACTCGTTGCTAGCTGCGTGCATTTGCATCAGGGATTCCGGGTTCGGATCGCTCTACCGAGTCGAACTTGGGGCAGTGGATACGTCGGTGTGCTGCTGCTGCACGGCATCAACGACTTGACCCACCAGCGTGTGGAACTCGGTCCCCTGGGAGCGAAGGAACCGCCTGGTGTCGCCGGCCACCACGTCGCGCAGACCATCAACGCCCTTCTCCCTGCACAGCAGCGCCGCAGCCCCGAATGCCATGCTGTTCCTGGCTAGGCTCTCAGCGCATTTGCGCGACACGGGCTCGATGAGTGACACCCGGTCTTCCAGGAGCTTGACAGCCTCCTGCAGAGAGCTCGCAGCCATGTTGGGAGGGGGACAGGCTCTTGTGTCACCCAACTTGATGAACGTTGCGCTCGTGCGCAGGGCAAGGCTGTTGATGGCGGCGATGGCCGACTGCGTCTCGAGGATAGCGGCTTGGGACCCCCTCAATGTAGCTTTGGCGGCCTCAAGCTCGTCCTCGGTGTTGCATAGCTTCTCCGTCAGCTCTTTAACTTGCTTCTCGAGCTCTGAGTTTTGGGTCTTGGAGGCAACTAGTGCACGCATCTGTTCATTGGGAGTTTGGGACATTGAAGATAACAGTCATGGATCGATCGAAGAGATCAACAACAACAACAATAACAACAACAACAAAGCCATTTTATCCCAAGCAAGTTAAGGTAGGCTAGAGATGAAACCTGTAGAAACCACAAGAGAGGCAAAACCAACAAGAGATGCAAACCAACCAAAAAAGAAAGGGCAAAAACAGGGGAAAAGAGAAAGAAGAGAGAACGAAGAGGGTGAAAAATGTAAAAAACCAAAGGATTAAAAAAGGGGAAATCAAGGTTCCGGCGCGTGGATTGCTTGCTTCCATTCTCTCCGCATGGAGAAAATAATAAAACTAACATGCGATGGGCTTAAGCTAGGCAAAGAAGACTAGTAGTTTTTGGGAAGGTCGTGCCTGCGCAAGAAGAGAGACGAGCTTTGACAAACGGCTTTCCAGGATCTCTGGCTCCGTTGAACCTGACATGAAATCCTTCATTTGCTCGTTCACAAAAGTGCTGGCTAGCTGCACAGCTTCTGCTGCACCTGGGACAGCGTGGACCGGTGTAGGGCTGTCATCTGCAGTAACAAATGTAGATACATACAATTAATTCGCAGAGAAATGGGTGAAATAAATACATGAAACAGGTGCTAAAAGATAGCTTACGGTCTTCAGAATTCCCAGTTACCGCAGGACCACCTTGTTCACGTCCGGCGCTTGCCTGCTCCTCATGAACATCTGGCACTGTTCGCTCTCCATGTTCCTCAGCTGGCACCTCCGGGGCAGATGTTGGCTTTTGAGCAGCGGCAATGGTGTCACCATTAGTCTCTTCATCTCTTCTGCCTTGTGGCTGCTGCTCCCCTGCCTGCTGAGTGTAGGGCTGCTGCTGCAGTTTGGCATTCCTTTTCTTTTTTTGTACACAAAAAGCCTTGGTAGATGAAGCTACATGTCTGCTCAACTCTAAACTCTCATCAAAGTAGCAAGTGCCTCTCTGGATTTTTCTAAGCTGCAAGATATTCACATGAAAATAACAAGTCCAATGTAACTGAGAGTAGGTTTAAATAAGCTCAGGTTTACTATCAAAAGACCAAAAATACTCACATTTAGCTTCCCAAATCTTGGCAAGCCATCATCACCCCTCGTCATGTCAGCAATTTCTATCTTTTCAATCATTCCATTTCCAAAGAATTTCACACGCGGTGTGTCAACCAAGCTCATCTTTTCTGTGCTATCTAAGTTATCAAGGTAATACATCTGTTGAAGAGAAAAAAAATGGGGTATTAAAGCACATCATACTAACCAGTACTCAGGCAGACATCACCGTCACTACAGCAAAGAACTTGTACTGCATTAGAGAAGATTCTTATTGCTCACCACAAGGAGGGCGGTGCAGCCATGTGCTGAATTTTTCTTGCCATCACACTTCTTCCACAGCCTTGCCGAATGCCTCAGGTGTTCAACAATGAACTTGCACCAATTCATGTTGCCAAAGTTGTCAATGTTTTGGACCATGCCCCAGATATATTCAGTGATATATAAGTTATAGTTACAAGCCAATAGTTTGGCAAGCACTACCATCATGAAGCACTGCATTGTAAACCTGTCAGTGCCACCTGCCTCAATCCTACGCAGCAAATAGGTTACCTCAAAATCTTTTCCGTTTGGAACCCCCAATTTCTCTCGTACTGAAACCATATTCAGTTTGTGATTCGTCCACGGTGGATCCATATTCCCCCTTGGCAGCCCAAAAACGCACCACACAACATGCTCTGTTATTGGAAGTTTTTTGGTGCCCCCAAGATCAAGAACCATTGTGTCCGGGTCAAGGTGATCCATAAGCCACATGATAAGTCTCCTCGACCCTTGACAGTCCATGTTGAAATCAAACAAGCACCCGAACCCAAGTTCATTCACCTTCTCCTGCTGATGTGTATTTAGCAGCTTTATAACCTCACGTATCCTTTGCGGCTCACAGCGCACTGTGGCCGTCTTATACCTTAACCGTTTCTTCCTCACTTCCAATGGCGGAGCTGGGGGGGGGCCGGCAGGGGCCATGGCCCCCCCCAACTTCCGAAATTTCTCAGAGCATGTACTTCTCACCGGACCCCCAATTGGCTGCTCGCTTGGCTGCATCGCCATTGATGGAGTCTTTGGAGAGCTTCACGGAAGGATGAGAAAGAAAGAAGAAGGCGAACAGTTTTTTTTGGGACTGTGGGCTATACTGCAAGCCCGTGGAGGATGTGGATGGTGGCCCACTGGGCTATCACGCGGAAGGCAGAGAGTAGCATCGGAGCTATAGTTTTGTACGCATGCATCACCCTGTTGCATTAGTTTTCGTTTGAGAAGAAGAAATAAGTTTCGTTTTTCTTTTTTTAATGAGGGTTGCGTTGTGCAATTTTTTGGTTTCCTTGCACCTTATATTACATGCAACTGGCGCATGAAGAGATATCAAGATAGAAAAAGAAAGTGCAAGGAAAAACGAAAGGTTCATCTGGCATGCATATAGACTACTTCAATTTTGTATCATTTTGTCTATAGAATTTCGCTACGCCTTAGGCTTTTGCCATAGTAGGATGACCTAAAGTGACTTAAAAAGAATCATAAATAGTGTTTGAAGTAATACAAATACTACATATGAAACTGTTTTTCTTTGGCAGGGTAAAATATTTATTTAGGAGATTAGGGGCTTCCGTAGCCGTCGGACCTAGAGGAGGGGTTCGGGGGAAGCAGGAGAGGTGGCGAAGATGGCGGGGCACTGCCTCGCGAGCAGCGAGAGATGGCGATTGGGCCAGTGTTACGGTGGGAGAGCTTGACGTCAATGGCGGAGCTGGGGGGGGGCCGGCAGGGGCCATGGCCCCCCCCAACTTCCGAAATTTCTCAGAGCATGTACTTCTCACCGGACCCCCAATTGGCTGCTCGCTTGGCTGCATCGCCATTGATGGAGTCTTTGGAGAGCTTCACGGAAGGATGAGAAAGAAAGAAGAAGGCGAACAGTTTTTTTTGGGACTGTGGGCTATACTGCAAGCCCGTGGAGGATGTGGATGGTGGCCCACTGGGCCATCACGCGGAAGGCAGAGAGTAGCATCGAAGCTATAGTTTTGTACGCATGCATCACCCTGTTGCATTAGTTTTCGTTTGAGAAGAAGAAATTAGTTTTCGTTTTTCTTTTTTTAATGAGGGTTGCGTCGTGCAATTTTTTTGTTTCCTTGCACCTTATATTACATGCAACTGGCGCATGAAGAGATATCAAGATAGAAAAGGAAAGTGCAAGGAAAACGAAAGGTTCATCTGGCATGCATATAGACTACTTCAATTTTGTATCATTTTGTCTATAGAATTTCGCTACGCCTTAGGCTTTTGCCATAGTAGGATGACCTAAAGTGACTTAAAAAGAATCATAAATAGTGTTTGAAGTAATACAAATACTACATATGAAACTGTTTTTCTTTGGCAGGGTAAAATATTAATTTAGGAGATTAGGGGCTTCCGTAGCCGTCGGACCTAGAGGAGGGGTTCGGGGGAAGCAGGAGAGGTGGCGAAGATGGCGGGGCACTGCCTCGCGAGCAGCGAGAGATGGCGATTGGGCCAGTGTTACGGTGGGAGAGCTTGACGTACGGCAATAGGCTATAGTGCGACAGGAGAGCTCGAAGGCGACGATCGCTAGGGTCGCCGATCGGCCCCCCCTGATTTTCTCGTCCAGCTCCGCCACTGCTCACTTCATCCTATAAAGGAATGAAGGGAAAAGTGTTGAACAGTTAAACTGAGCTATTAATGGCATGAACAAAAAATTATGTTCCCGCATAGATACTAAACAACTATTGTGGAAAAAATTAAGGAAATTTATCTACTAAAGAGTACAAGGAACACAAGATGGTGTAGCTACACACTTACATCTGCGAGGACCGAAGCAGTCCTCTTGTTCCCTGCGAGCCTTTTTTATTGCCATTTTTTTGCAAGGGAGGCCACTTAGCCGACACTTCAGATTCCTCCGAGCTCTCTGAAACAACAGATTGTGTTTTGAGTGGGATCAGTTCTCATAACAACAGATTCTGACTCAGCCGTTCATTAGAGATTTTAAGATTCTTTTTTTGTTCCCTCTTTTTCGTGATCACACAACAATAGATAGAATACGCATGCCAGTAAACAACAATGCCACACACAACAACAGCTCGCGCACAAACACGTGAAAGAACCTTCAAGCGTACATTAAGATATTGAGACAGTACATTAATTACAGAATTACTGAACACGATAATAAATTCTGTCACGAATTAATTGGGCAACCGCATGGTATGGTATGCGGACAAAAAGCCCTCAAAGATTATATGGAACCAAATTGTCCTAGAAAAATATGAATGCTAATATGAGGAGGACAACTGAAAATATGAATGCTAATATGGAACCGCATGGTTTAGCAATATGAGGAGGACAACGACAGCCTCGAGGGCGGCGATCGCGGCCACGGGACTGGGTGCCGCACCCGCCGTCGCATCGACCTCCGCGACGACCTCGACGTGACTGGCGTGGCAACCTCCTCTTCGGCGAGGCGCCGGAGCTGGACGCGGCGAGGGGAGGTGGAGGGCGCGGGGATGCGAGGAGGAGAAATGGCGCCGTCGGACTTTTGGCAGCGACCGGTGCTTCCCCGCGTCGACAGTGGTGGCCCACGAATACATCGGGGAGAGAGGGAATCCATATTTGAATCGTCTCTCTCCTCGAATGCACTTTGCATTGTGTGTTTGAGTGTCTGTTGGAGTCGGTTTTGGCGAGGCACAGTGCTCTGCGCGATGCATATATGCATTTGCATATGACTGTTGGAGTCAGTCTTAGGGTATCCAGCAATGTGTTGCAGATTTGCTATACACTCCTAGTAGTAGTGATGCAGCTTACAACTCATTTATGTTTTTTTAGAAAAAAAAATCATTTATGTTAAAACATATTGCATCCCTTGGTTACAAAAACCAACCTACACAACTACAACTCCGTGGATAGAAGACAAGAAACCTTGAAAAATTGCAAATTACACCATCTAGAATTATCTCACCATCCCATACTGATACGTCACGTACGAGAACTCCGATCTGAACGAACATGACCATCTCACTATCCACCACCGCCATGCACCACAAGATATTACATTTTTCTGACAGTTTTGTATTAGTGGCCAACAGTTTGTCATCCTTCAACTATTTTTTTTTTTCGAAATGGTTGACAGTTTTCTAATGCAAATCCGCCTCTTTCCCTACAACGCTAGCAAGCTACCAACAATGTTATTACCAACAAACATATTTCTAACAGTTTTGGTAGATAGTTGGGTAAATATAAAGAGTACTGTTCGCCACTAGGGAATGAACTGTCGGGAAATGTTTATCATCTTGTAGTGATACTCATCTCTGACGGGAGAAAAATAAAACCTATCCTTGTCTCAAAAGAAAGATAGACTACTAATCTTTCAAATGCAAATACGATGAATTTGTCACCATCGAGCCTTGAACTCATCATCGCCTCTTTCATCGGATTCAACGTGGAAGAACACAAATCCGACCAACATCTATGGGTGTGTTTGGTTGCCCGCATTAGCTTTTTGTAGAGGTGCATCGTATACCCGAATGAGAGGAAGCAGGATGAGTGGATGCAGTGACCATAAAAATGCGTGTTTGGTGGGTTGCATGAGTGGATGCAGAATGTTTGGTTGGTTGCATGAGCGGATGCAAGTGACTCTGCATGTGAGACTGATGAGTAGGCCCGAAGCAGATGCATTGCATCCACTGAGCTGCATGAGTGGAGTCGGCCAATTTGGGCGTATCCACTGAACCAGGATGAGGGTGTATTTTTGCATCCGCTCATGCAGGCAACCAAACGCTCTTCACTGTGAGTTTATACGGTTCCACCAGTGCAAGTTTGGCTCGTGCGAGCAACCAAACACAATGTTACTGGAAACCAAACTCTCACTAACCCACAGTCATGGTTAGGAAGAACCATAACTAGAAAAAGGAAAGGCCAGAGTACCTTTATTCGTTATCGATGACGACACATTCGTGTTGCCAACATTGCACGAACACTGAGCCCACCAAGTTCGTGTTGGTGAACTCGCCGCCACCGCCACTGTCGTTACCCACGTCATCGTTACTGTCTTCTTTTCCGAAGCCACTATGGAGGTACCAAAACCTAACCCTAATTAAAGAAAAACTAGTCCTCAAACCTGACACCACACACATGTTGAATGAACAGTCTGATAGAGCCCTCATCTTAAGTTCACATTATTATATTCTAATTAGCCATGTATTGTATGGGACGTGTATCTTCTGCAGTAAGCATAAGCATTAGCAGTCACTAACATGTGGGTCCTCTGGGTATCGGGCCATATATCAGCAATGGTAAATGCAGAGAAACTTTGTCCGGCTTCTATAGACAAGAGACGTTGACCACCCGCACAATGGCTGGTGACGTTGTGTCAGGTCTGGTTCCAGCAGTATCCACTCCGAATCCGAATAAAAAATATAAAATAAGATATAAGATGGATGCTATATCCGTCTGCATCCGCTCCATTTTCACCCTAACTGCTATTGTCGGTAATAGATGATGAGTCAAAAACATGTCAGTAACATGAAAACTAGACACTGGCAACATGTATCTTCAGGGAGATATACCATCAGATTGTACTAACAAAACATTCATCTACTGCAGTTCAGAGGCTCTTAGACACTACGTATTCTGCACTATCGGAAATCCTGGATTTGCCGTGTGCCAGGGGCACACGGCAAAGCGGACAATACACTCGGCAACAATTTTGCCGAGTGTAACACACGGCAACACCCACTCATAGTTCATGTACAAAATGCGCGAAATTTCTTTTCATTTCCCGGATACGGCTTCACAATGGACTCAGCAACGTGAATATAATTTTTGCGTTCACTCGATTCCATTGTTCGAATCACTCGCAGTTCACTTTGGACTTATTACCAAAATATATAATTAATACAAATTAATAGCTAAATTTAACAACGGATCGTGAAATGTACCGAATTTCAACATGAAGTATAATGAAGTGTATGGAGGCAAGGAACAAATTTAGGGTTCAAAGGTCTAAAAAAAAAAATTGTTTGCCGAGTGCCTAAGTTTGCACTCGGCAAACTTGAGCTTTGCCGAGTGACCCGTTAAGAACACTCGGCAAAGAGGCGACGGCGCCGTCGGCCCTAACGGGCCGGACACGTGACGTGCACGTGCACGAGCTTTGCCGAGTGCCGACTTGCAGGACACTCGGCAGACGTCCTGTCTTGCCGAGTGCAATGGTTTTGCCGAGTGGCTTTGGTCAACGACACTCGGCAACATACATGTTTGCGAGTTTCTTTTTTTTTGCCGAGTGTATTTTATTATGCACACGGCAAAAGGTCACCTTTGCCGTGTGCCCGACAAAATGTACTCGGCAAAATGGCCGGCACTCGGAAAATCAACGTTTTCCGGTAGTGCTGGCTGACATCGAGCTATCGTCAGGGACCATCACACATTTAGATACAGCTACTCTATACATGCAATACAGCATCAGATTGTAACAAAAGGCACTTAACTAATCTAGTGCAATCCAGAGGCTGTTTACTCATTGCTACCTGCCTACATTACATGAGGGATTCCCGGTTCCGATCGCTCTACCGATTTGAACTTGGGGCAGCGGACACGTCTGCGTGCTGCTGCTGCACGGCGTCGACGACTTGACCCACCAGCGAGTGGAACTCGGGCCCCTGGGAGAGAAGGAACTGCCTGGTGTCCCCGTCCACCGCATCGCGCCGGCCATCGACGCCCTTCTCCCTGCACAGCAGCGCCGCGGCCCCGAATGCCATGCTGTTCCTGGCTAGGCTCTCAGCGAATTTGCGCGACACGGGCTCGATGAGTGACACCCGGTCTTCCAGGAGCTTGACAGCTTCTTGCAGAGAGCTGGCAGCCATGTTGGAAGGGGGACAGGATCCTGTGTCACCCAGCTTGACGAAAGTTGCGCTAGTGCGCAGGGCAAGGCTGTTGATGGCGGCGATGGCCGACTGCACCTCCAGCATGGCGGCTTGTGAACCCCTCAGTGTAGCCCTGGCCACCTCAAGTTCGTCCTAAGTCTTGCATAGCTTGTTGCTGAGTTCATTGACCTTCTGTTCGAGCTCTGAGTTCTGAGTCTCCGAGGCGACTAGTGCACGCATCTGTCAATAGTTGAGGGATGGAGAATGACAAATGACATTCATAGAACAAAGTGATCAGAATGGAAAGAATAATAGCCAATTAACATGCGAAAGTGTTTCAAGCAAGGCAGGAAAGGTCGTGCCTGGGCAAGGAGAGAGACAAGCTTGGACAAACGGCTCTCCAACATCTCCGGTTTGGTGGTAGCTGACATGAAATCCTTCATTCGCTCATTCACAAAAGTGCTAGCCAGCTGCACAGCCTCTGCAACTCCTGGAACACAATGGCCTGGTACAGGGCTGCCGCCTATGAACACATAAGTTGACATATCCAGTTAATTCCTAAAAGAGGTGGAAAAAATCACATAAACCAATTTTAGCACATTGAAATATAGCTTACTGTCTTCAGAACCTCCGGTTACTACACGGTCATCCTGGTCACGCCCACTACCACCCTGCGTTTTAGGGACAGCAGATGCAGCTAGCTCCCCAAGGACCTCACCTGGCTCCCCAATGGAAAGCCCTGTCCCTTTGTTGGGGGCAGGCTTACTTGTAGGCTCATGTCTGCTTGATTCTTTACTCTCATCATAGCAGGTGCCCCTCTGAACTCTTAGCTGCACAATATGTACATGAATAAGAAGGGAGGAAAAATACTATATCTTGTACAATGAAAAAGCTTTTTGTTGCTATTAAAGGACCAAATATACTCACGTTAAGGTTCCCAAATGTTGGAAAGCCGTTCTGATCCTTCAGCATGTCAGCCCTCTCCAGCTTAGTAACGAATTCTTTATAAAGAATTTCACACGTGGAGTTTCTATACAACTCATCATGTGCGTGCATTGTAAGTTATCAAGATAATACATCTGCGGAGAAAAAAAAAGGGTTAAAAAAAGATGCAATGCATGTTAATACACAACATGATCATCTGTATGTATGTACTGCTTACTGCAGCAGAAAATATAGTTTCAGCAAGAAAGCAACTATGGAAGATGCTTACCACAAGCAGGGCCGAGCAGCCATACACTACCCAGCTGCTTCCACATGCTACCAGAATACCTCAAGTAGTCGACCGTGAATTTGCACCAATCCATGCATCCAAACTTGTCAATATTTTGGACCATACCCCAAACACTTTCAGTGACATAGAAACTCGAGCTACAAGCCAACAGTTTGGATAACACGATCATCATGAAGCACTGCATGGTAAACCTGTCGGTGCCACCGGACTTTATCTTATCTTTTAGATACATGAACTCAATATTAACTTTGCCTTCTGGAAGCCCTAATTTTCGTTTTAGTGAAAGAAGTTGAGTTTTGACGAACTCAGTGGTGGATCTAAATTCCCTCTCTGCAGCCCTAGAACACACCATATTGTATGCTCACTTATATGAAGCTTTCTGTTGGCCCAAGATCAAGGTCCATAGTGTCTGGGTCAAAGTGGTCCATGAGCCAAACAACAAGGTCCTTTGATCCGACCCTATCCATGTTGAAATCAAACAAGCATCCGAACCCAAGTTCTTTCACCTTCTCTACCTGAGCCGCATCAGTAGCCTCACAGTCTCACATATGCTTGTTGGCTCACAGCGCTGCGTGACTTTATCCTTGTGTCGTTTCATCCTCCCAAAATCCTAACAAGAAAGAAAGGAAAAAGTAGAAAAGTAGTGTATCAAAATATTACAACAAGCATAATAAACTGCTACTGTGCAAACGCAAAGCAAAATCTACCACTAAAGAGAAATAACAAAAAGATTTTTAAACAGAACATTTACACATTTACAGAACAGATACTGCAAAAATTTACCCGGTCTTGATCCACTTGAAAATCTTGGTCTTCCCCTGCCTCCACAGGTGAAAAATCTTGCAGCACATCAGCTGTCCCCTTCTTCCTGGAAAGCTTCTCTCAATTGCCACCATTTCCCATAAAAGACTTCTCATCAAGGATCATCAATTCGTCTGCTGGAACAGGGCATTTGCATTTTAATGGGATCAGTAATCAACTTTTAATATCAAACTCGTTTCCAGGTACTTTTTTTTTCTGAAGCAAAATTTATCCTTACTGCCAAGGATGCTTTTATTTCAATTAAATACACAGACAATTTGTTGAACAAAAAAAGAAAATAATTTTACTTTTTACAATACAAAAAAAAAGCAAATGTAGTTGCCTAACGAACACATTGACAGATGTGGTCTAAAAAAGAACCACATTGACAGAGGTAAATAGAAATTATTTAACTGAAGGAATTTGCCAGACTAACGAGCTTGCAACTTTTAACCACGCACACATAAACACTTTGCTTCAGTTAAATAAAACAAAAATGAACATTTTAGATTTCTACTGTACCACAAGAAACCAAACGACCACCCATATTTTCACGAATAGCATTATAGTAAATCAAATCTGACCTCAGAGAAATGCTACCACGAATCTACGGTAGCCAAACTAAATTAATTAATTGAACAATGCAAGCCAAGACGGAATGGTTCCGTGTTCAATACAGCTCAGCTAGTAGAATCTTCCCTAGGAAAACATGACCGAGGCCAGTAGGGCACTAAGCCAATACGATTGCCAGACCATTCCCCCGAATAGAGCGATGAGTCGAGAGAAAGATCGGAGCCTTACCGTCGAGCTCGTCGGAGCCGGTCGAACACCCCCTGCTCGGCTCGCTGCCGCTCTGCCCCTCCTCCTTCACGGCGGCCGCGGCAGCATTCGCTTCGAGCGGAACGACGGAGCGCCTGAGCTCGTCCTGCTTCCTGCTCGGCTCGGGTCGGCACATCCCGACGTGCAGGGGCTCCTGGTTCCGCCGCCTCAGCTCCATTTGCGCGAGGGCTTTCTTGGATCCGGCGTGAGGCGAAGAGGTCAGTTTGGTGAGCGTGGTGTGTGGCCAATTTGGAGAGGACGGTGGAAACTCAGGTAGCAGGAAGCGAGAGTGTCTACTGTTCAGTTAAGCTTCGCTGTTTTGTCTTAAAAAAATATCTGTTTCATAACTTTTTGTTTTTCGAACTACACAGTACAACTCAGACACTCACAACGTACGCACACTCACCTCTATGAACTTAGATACAAACCCTACCCCTATGAGCATCTTTGAAGACTGAGCCGACAAATCTCGTCACCACTCACGCCTCGTTGTCGACGGCCACGTCGTCTACCGCTGAAAGCACAATGCCGTTAAATTTTAAAAAATCTGCTCTTATAAGGAGTCGAACCCAGGACCTGAGGTGCTAGACTCTTGTAACCACTAAGCTACATGCCATCTGTTTCATAACCTTGATTATTTTGTTTCATTAGTGTATTGTATTTTTTATTTAGCATTTTGGTGTCAATATTTTATTTATTTAGTACTTTTGGACTAAAGATATATCTTCTTTAGTATTTTGATGTCCGTTGCTCTTCCAACAATATAATTTATAATCATATGCATCATAATAGTACAAAAATACATCGGTTATAAATGTAGTAGTTCCATTTTCATGTTTGTAAATTCATGCATGACCTTTCTTAAATGGGACTGGGGGATCCCTTGCTCACGGTTAGGGTCCTTTTTAGAAATCAACATGGTCACTATAATATTGCTTTGACCACTTGTTGCTAAAAATAAATATATAAAATAAGTCATAGTTCAGCTGGGAGAATTACCAGAACACCACTAGTTAATAAGGGGCGCCCTACCAATAGCGCTATCGAATCCTAAGCTCCTTGCTGATGGCGCCATGAGAGGGCGCCGCTTACTACTGCTAGTGGTGTTTTGGCAATTCTCCCAGTCGAATCCTAAGCTCCTTCTTGCTAAACTAATTACCAATCATCCTCATGTGGCTACAGTTTAGTTAGTCATATCATATGGTTCCCATCCCAACATGTAGCATGGCTAAGAATTTCTACGTATAAAACAAAATAATAAATTAACTAGGGTGACAAGCGGTGAGATGGAAATACTAACTACAAATTGGTACACATGCATTATATTAGAAAGCACACATTTTTGTAAAACAAAATAGTTATAAACATGGATACATATAATGTAAGGCTACTTTCCTTTATATTAATATTGTTGCTCCGTAATACGATTGAGAATATATTTGTACAATTCCAACAAGTAATTTCCTATTTGGGTAATCTATCCATTTGCCTGACGCGAGGCATTTGAAAGTGTACAAAGGGTATTCAACCACCAGGTGTAGATAGGTGTTGGGCTGGATTCTTGGTAGTCTTTAGGTCGTCCAGGTATTTTACTTTCAAGGTTCGGTTCCCTGGTTTTGCAACCAAATATTCCAACAACATGACGGTGGAAGCGCTGAAGCCTGAAGGACGCGCAGCAAATTGCTGTCTGGTTCTCATTGTATTGTCCTGCGTTTCAGGTTTTGTGGATCGGCAGAACCATTTGCAAGACACAATCACATCCATCCAGCTTTGAGATATCTAACAGTTCTTTTTTTCCCTCCTTTTGCAATGCAGATAAATAATACAGAGAACCTATCCACGATCACTCAGCGGTGTTTCCATTGGTACCGAGAAGACAGGACGTGGACTGCGCCGGCGCCACGACGCCGTTTCTCCTTACCACGAGACGAGGACCAGCTGGCATGTATTGTGCCGCCGCCGTGACGCCACTCCTCCTGGTCCTGGCCAGGAGACCGCGGCACCCGCCCGATCCCTGCGGCGTGCCAGCCACTCGCTGCCGTCCTCCGCCTCCTTCGTCGCTCGGGCAGCTCCGGCGGATTACAACGATCCAAATGTCGAGGGCGATTGCGCGGCGAGGCGAAGTAGGATGAGAGCAGAAGAGCAAGCCGCAGGGACGGCCTCCTCATCGGCCTGCTGACCCCCTCGTACCTCTCCCTCCAACACAACGCCGCCGGTGAGCGGCAGTCGTTCGAAGACACGGACGTTCGAGCCACCACCGCCTTGTACCACAACCTTGCCCTGAGGTACCTCTGCTTCCAGCTCGTCTCCTCCGGAGATGCGTCGGCGTTGGGGGTCGTGTGCGACGCCGGAGGCAGCGCGTCATACCTGGGCTTCCAGAGCTCGCGGTCGTGCTCGGCGACGAGGCGCCTCAGCGCGGCGCACGCGCACTGGACTCTCGCGAGGCCCGCGCCGTCCGCTAGCCGCGCCAGGATCGCGGTCATGACGTCGCCGGGGAGAGACACGAACGTGGGCTCCAGCGCGACGCCGTTGCCGCGGCACAGGTCGACGAGGGCGCGCCGGCACAGCGCGTCCGTGATCCCGCGCCAGAGCGCCGCCAGCCGCGCGTCGCGCCTCAGCGCGCGCGCCGTGGCGTCCAGGCCGCTCGACAGGAGCGCCGCGGCGGCGAGCACGTCGACATCCGCCACCCAGGACGACGCCACCGACCGGCCGTCGCCGCGCTGGACGTAGAGGACGATCTTCCGGCCGTACACCTGCTGCCTCAACACGATGGCGGCTTGCGCGCCCCGCCGGCGCAGCAGCTCCAGCGCGGTGTACCGGAGCGAGAGAGCCGACGCCGTCCGGCCCACTTCTCTCGGAATTGGGCGGCGCTTGCCGCAGGGGTGGTGGGGCAGCGGCACGAAGCCCGCATCGAGGAACGCGGCGTGGACAACGACGAAGAGGCGGCCGAGAGGGCGTTCGGTGTCCCACTGACCGGCGTCGATGACCTTGTGGAGGGGAGAGACCTTGGCCATGGCCTGCGGATCGATCACGCGAAGATCGAGTTGATCGTGACGCATCGGGAGACGGCGAGGGGCTATGCACGAGGAGGCGGCGGCGGCGGCGGCGTGCCCTAGTCCCTAGGGCTGCAGGCTGTGGGCCTCTGATTTTTCTACGTCGACGAACACGATCGACCCATCCAAAGCGCGCGGTCGAACTGCAAATTGTAGGATTGCGGATGGTCGCGCGACCAAACGCTCGGTGAGGAGTTGCAAATCACCCCTTCCACCTCCGTGAGCTTGCAAATCACCTCTCCCACTTCCCCTGAGCGCCCCCTTAGATCAACATCATGTGGCTCAGATTGAAGTTTCCATAGTTTGCACGGAGAGGTTGGTTTCCACCCGATACGTTCCCATTTTAGTAGTAAAAATAGTTGCTACTAATGCTCTGTAATAAATATATCTAAATTTGTGCTAAAAGTAGTTGTAGTTTTTATTTGGCGAGCAAAGAATATTGTAGTTGTATGGAATGGGACACAAAACTGTAGTTATATATTGTTATTACGTTAAAAAATAGTTGTAGTCTGGAAATTATTCTCTTTTTTTTTCGAATGAAAGGGATTGCATTCAAATGTGAGGAAAGACTATGAAAGGCGAACAAAATACAAAGAAAACATCTAAATCTTTTACTCATCTGCAACATCACTTCTTCGATTGATGTCGCCAAAGAGAAGAAAACAGTGGAAGCCATGTCTTCTCCAACCACAGGTCACTGGCGAAGTTAGCTGAGGCTTACATGGTGCACTGGCACTACGGTCCTAAACAAAATTTAGTAGAAATCATCCCCTTTTTTATTTATCAACACCCTATACTAAAGTTATGCACCACTACATTGTTGCAAAGCCCTGTCAAGCGAGATGTGCACCCGGGTGTGTCCAGACTTCTAGCTTCACCACTGTCACCGATGGAAGACGCCAAACTTTATCGAAGCCGCAAGATCTAACCCTTAGAACTCATTGTCAAGACATCTCTGAACGAGAATCAGGGCACATCTTTGTTTTTAGTATGAATGGAGCACCGCCTTCATCATGGCCGGATGGAACCACGACCACTCACCGGTGTTTCCATTGGTACCTATAAGACGAGGCGTGGATTGTGCCGGCGCCGTGACGCCTCTTCTCCTGACCACGAGAGGAGGACAGGGTATATATGTATTGCGCCGGCGGGACGCGACTTCTCTTGGCCATGGGACGGCGTCCTCCGGACGCACCCTACGACGGGCTGGTCTCTCCCTGCCATCCTCTGCTTGGCGACTGGTTCTGCCGGCGGCTCACCAAAGCAATCGAGCAGAGGTGCATAGATATCGTGGCACCATTGAAGTAGCGCGATGCATCGCTCCAAACTTCCAGCTCATCTTCTGCGGCTTGACTGTGTTGGGGATGGACGCCGCGGGAGGCAGCGCGTCGTACCTAAGTTTCCAGATAGAGGTCGCGGTCGCGGTCGGCGACGATGTGTACAACACGGCGCAGGTGCACTCGACTGTCACAAGGATCGCCGCCTTGCTGTTGCCGAGGAGCAACATGAATGTCGGCTCTAGTGTGACGCCGTTCCAGCGGCACAGGTCGACGAGGGAACAGCACATCTCCGAGAGTCCGACTGCCTCAGCGCACTCGCACTTTAGGCCGCCCGAATGGAGCGACGCGGCGTCCAGTGCGTCCACGAGCACGTAGGAGTAGGACGACGCCGCCAGCCCGCCGTAGCCTCGCTGGACGTAGAAGACGATCTTCTACCCAAAAACCCGCATCCTCAGCACGGCGGCATCGGCGGCTCCGCTTCTCTCGAAATCGGGTAGCACTTGCGGGATGTGTGGCGGGGCAGCAGCACGAGGCCCGTGTCAAGGAACGCAGAGTGGGCGACGATGAAGAGACGACCGAGGAGTCCTTGGGGTCCAATCGACACCGCACGAGTTACACTCAGTAACTACCGCGCGGTTTTAAGTGGCCTTCGTCTTCCACCGTCACCGGCGAGAAATGCCCCGGCCCCGTCCTCCTGCGTTGTCCCCGGCGGCTCCCGCCAGACGTGGCCACGCTAATCCAGTGTCCTATGATGCTTCAGCTGCCCTTGGCTTCGACAGCGCCCTCGCCGCCTCCACCGCCGCCGTTGACCACCACCACGCTAACCCATCTCCGCCTGGGCCATCCCTGCCCGTGACGCCCCCGCCACGCCCTCCTCCTTCATCTCCGGCGGCTCACGCTGCCGCGCTAACTACTCTGACCTTGTAAGCTTTCTATGTCCGGTGGGAGGCGGCGTAGCCTAAGGGGTACAAACCCACGTGCATGAGAGATTCTCAGGACGAGCTCGGTAGCGGTGACGCGCAGCGGCAACACGCAACGATGATGGGAGCGAGAGAGAGCCAATTATGTCCTGTACACTGCTCTCGTAATAGGGCCACGCTTGCGGGACGGTTGGGGCAGTGGCACGAAGCCTGCACAACGAACGTGGAGTGGACGACGATCATGAGGCGGCCAAGGAGTCCTTCCGCGTCCCACCGGCGGGCAGCGATCATCAAAGTTCCTTGTGTAGTCTTGAAGTGAATAACAAGATATGCAATAATGTTAGCACCACTAATTTGGAAAGCTTCCTTCAATTAATTCATTACTGTTTGAGAAACTACAGATTGCACAAAAGAATCTAGCACTAGCAGTAGCTATCTGCTGGGTCATACAACATTTTCCCCCAACACCATGCATGATACTAGTATATAGAAAAGCATTAGAACAATAAGCAGCAGCAACGTGACCTTAATCATAGGTCAATATCCTCATTGGAGCCGTCCAAATTAACACTTGACAATATATAAGCATAAGAAGAGCCTACAAATTGAAATGTCAGTATACTTTGTTTGCATATAAGATAAAAAAAAAATGTTAGACAGCTGTAAAACAAACAATTTACCTGCAGCCCCAAATCAATCTTGTTGTCCCTCAACTGTGTTAGTGGACAAACTGCTCCTACAATCGCTGATTACTCGTGAACCTGTGCTGAACGAAGACTCTGATGCCAGACACAGAAGCCAAAATGGCATACTTAGGTGAATGCATATTCCGAATATCGAAATCCTCTTCGTCATAAAGGAACAATTCATCTTGTAACAAGTACCTATCAAGTTCATTAGTGGATTGCTTGTTTTGAACACACAAATGGGGACTCCACTTAGAACAGGAGCAACCTTGGGATGTAGAAATGCTGCTAGTTTCTTGATGGTGATAGCTCCACTTATCCTCCATTTGATTGGAGGCGCTAGTAAATAAATCATTGATTACTTTATCAGCTTTATTGATGTGACCATCCGCACGATCTCCAAGCGCTTGCCTCAAACGGATTTTTTTTTGTGAGGAGCCTTAAACAGAATTCTATAGAGCCAAAAATGAATCAAGGATCAAGAACTACTGGTATACAGTTTGAGAAGTAAGGAATCTTTCAATATTTGTCAAACTTCCTCTTTATTTTCTCTAACCATGAATCTAAGTGTTGTATTAGTATTTAATGCTCCCTCATTCAACACATATGACCTACCACTTCTCATTATCTTCAGATCCCCTTTCAACTACACAGCAATAGTTGTTGTAGTGGTTCTTGATCATTGTCATGTATTCTTATTTTGCAGAACAACTTGTGATCAACCGTGACTCATCCAATATGTATGGTATGTCTTATTAGATCTTATAATGGATATTACATTCATGTTTCGTTCCTACATATATGTCATTCTATTATATGGCATTCAAAACAAAAGTAGCACAGTAAGAGACCTTTCCAATGAAAGACATGTTTTCCTTACATGTTAGAAAAATTGAAGTCAATCAAAGAAAAATGAAGAGGTATCAAAATTAAAATATTTCTTCTTCGAACCGACATAAAAATATTTGGTGCTCTCATATCGCCAAGGATTGTGAGTGCACCATTATTATAGTACTTCCAATGTATCTTGTTATGCACAAATATCTTAACTTCTTTAAAAATATCACATAGGTGGTTTAATCATAATTATAGAGAGATGACAATTGAATCTTTTTGGTAACACAAGAAAAATAAGGAAAACTCTGATGAGAAATTAACACGTGGGATTACGTCTTTTTCTTTGCTGACTATATTATGAAAATTTACTAAAAAAGTGGTAGAAGAATTTTTAGTAAATTGTATTATATGAAACAAAGTGACAATGTAATTTTTTATTCATATTGTTCGTTTTCAAATTCATTTAATTTAATTACTCAAACGGTGCATTAGAAATTTGTAGAAAAAATGGTCTTAAGAAAGAAATAAGATGATGGAGCTAAATAAAACTCACCTCATCAAATACAAGGTAATCTCACTCAGTCAAGCGAAGCAACAAACAAAAGCTTGCACTAGCCAAAAGTTGCTTATCCATGCAACCAAATAAAGAGGCCTTTTTTAAGCCTTGCATTGCAAAAGACTGGTTTGAGTTAACCTGGATAGAATCTTATGCAGAGCTTAGCTAAGCCAACAAACCAAACATACCCATTGAGATTCACATCGAGTAGTGGAAAAATATGACGTAACGATGTTACATATAATGTAGTTTTTTTACATCTATAATGTTAGAGTTGTAAAATTACTTATTCGCGTGCAAAGCTTTCAAGCACTTCCACGCGACGCCCATCGATGTCCTTTGGGGCTTCATGTGTGGCCTACTCGGGCCCTTTGCCATGTGGCCCTACTCCCGCTCTCTATAAGAAAGACAGTAGACCTTGAACAATTTAGAAGGTCACCTCATACATGTGGTTTAATATAGATCAAAACAGTTCAAAAAATCTATATAGCTCAAAAAAAGAAAGTCCAATTCATTATTCATATGAAACAAATTACATTAGCGTGGCTACATGCGCGGACCACCTTGCTATTTAACACAATGACAAGGTGGTGAATTCATCGGACCAAATGTTCATTTGGATGCGCAGTTCACTTCACTGAATACAGGACATCCATGACATGTGGTTTCTTTATTTTCTCTTGTATACGCGTTGCAGATAGTAATAGTACGTACAGAGAAGAACAAACATACTATCCACACGACCGCTCACTGGTGTTTCCACTGGTACCGACACGACGGGGCATGTATTGCGCCGGCGGCGTGACGCCGTTTGTCCTGGCCATGAGACGGCGGCGCCCGGCCGCTCCGCGCGGCGGGCTTGCCTCTCGTTGCCGTTCTCCGCTTCCTCCTCTCGGCGACGAGGTGTGCTCTCAGCTCCGGCGATGGAGCAGACAGTCCAAAGTGGTGGAGCAGCGACAGCGAGAATGGCAGTCCATGTGTATCGAACCACCATGGAAGCCATTCGATGAACCATTCAAAGTCCTCGAGCTGCGAGACTGCTGGCAGTCCACTCCAATCTGCCCTCCATGGAAGCAGCACGATGAACAACCCAAAGCAATCGGGCACCGAATGGATCAGATCATCGTTGTTCGACGGCATAAACCGTGGGCGGGTTAATTGGATATCTTGCAACCAAATATGCCGTGGCATGATTCGTTCCAAAGGTGTCGGCCGCCACAGCCTTGCCCTGAGGTACCTATGCTTCCAGCTCATCTCCGGCGACTCGACGGCGTTGGCCGTGTACGGCGCCCGAGCCCGAGGCAGCGAGTCATACATGGGCTTCCAGAGATCGCCGTCGCGCTCGGCGACGAGACGCCTCAGCGCGGCGCACGTGCGCTCGACCCTCACGAGGTCCGCGGCGTCCGGGAGCCGCGCCAGGATCGCCGCCGTGACGTCGCAGGGGAGCGACATGAACGTCGTCTCCGGCCGCTCGATGCCGTACCCGCAGCACAGCTCGTCGAGGGGGCGCCAGCACAGCCGGTCCCAGAGCCCGCGCCAGGGCGCCACCAGCGCAGCGTCGCGCCTCAGCGCGCGCGCCGTGGCGTCCAGGCCGCCGGACAGGAGCGGCGCGGCGTCGAGCGCGGCCACGAGCACGCAGAACGACCGCACTAGCGGGCCGACCGACGGCGCCGCGCTGGAGGTACAGGACGATGTTCCTCCCGCACGCCTGCATCCTCAGCGTGACGGCGGCGGATTCCACGTTGAGGAGCCGACGCTGTCCGGCCGGCCCGCCTCTCTCGGAACCGGGCCGCGTTTGCGGGACGGATGGTGGGGCAGCGGCACGAGCCCAGCATCGAGGAAAGCAGCGTGGACGATGAGGATGAGGCGGCCGAGAGGACCTTCTGCGTCCCACCGGCCGGCGTCGATGACCCTGTGGAGGGGAGAGACTTTGGCCATGGCGATCGCGCGATGAGTTGACCCTGAGGCGCCAGGGAAGGACGTACGAGGGGTTATGTGCTTACGCGAAAGCAGAAAAGGTGAAGCTGGGAACGGAATTTGATTCAGATTTCACCTTGATATTCTGTGGTAATATGATGTCACATGGAAGAATTCCAGACGTGAACGTACACTTGTCGTGGGTTTAGGTGATATCATACCTTGTTATAAAAAGGAAGCGAGCGTGGATTGTTTAGTCCTCATTGTGTATTTATTTAAGGTTTCGTTTTGGGATGCGCCCAAACCCGTAAAACAACTGGTGTAAAATGTGTTGGATGGTATAGAAATTAGACATGGGATGTGTGAGCTCACGACGTATCAATCAGGATTCAAATTATCCACAGCTTTCGCGTTCGCCGGATCCTCTACCGGATCGCTCTCATATGATATGAGCCTTTCCGCAAAAGAAAAGGAAATGTCTAAAATCAAGTGGAACTGTTGTGTTCTTTGAGATCAAGATAGAGATTTTTGCAACCCATGACTAGTCTTTTTTAATAAAATTCTTGCACAATAAGCTATCATACAACTCGTGCATGATATTGGCAATTCTTTTATGGTTTTTCAACCAAAAAAATGATCAATTACAATAAGAAACAATTATTTGTGTATGTTGATGTAAAGCATGGGACATTATTGCTTAGAATATTCCATCATCATATCTATGAAATACAATACAATAAAATGAATTATTAAATGTTAGAGTTAGTGATGAAAACATGAATAGTTATGGATACTACTGTAATTACTTAAAAAGAAAAGACTTTGAAGAGTTCAGAAAACATACAATTGTCCTGCCTCCAAAATTCAAGACTGCCTGTATCTCGAGCGACCGAAGATGGCTTCGGCGTCAACAGCAGCTCACCACGGAACTCCTTAGCAGCCCACCTCTACCATGCTATATTCAAATCGAAGAGCCATAAGAATCTCATCATTTTGTCTCTTATGGCACTTTGATTTAGGAAAAAAATTAGACCTAAAAATATGTATGTACTCTGTTTTGCCTATGATATATATGTACTAAAAACATGATGCAACAAATGTTATCAAGGTCCTTGTTTGCCTCTACTAGAAAGTGAAAATAAAATCAAGAGGGTCATGTTTCACATTGTAATAAGTTTGTAAGAAAGGAAAAAAAAAGATAGGTATACAATTGCAACTGCTCATCTGTACACACTACTTTGACATACAAGTTTATCTACATGGAATAGATACATGACTTATTTTTCAATATTCACAATTGTAGGCGGCGGATTCCGTGTCCTTGCGGTGCAGCAGCTCCAGCACCGTGTACCGGAGTGAGAGAGCCGCGACATCATCCTGCCTGCCTCTCTCGGAAGGGGGCCGCGCTTGCGGGATGGGTGGTGCAGTAGCGGCACGAGGCCTGCGTCGAAGAATGCAGTGTGGACGACGAGGATGAGGCGGCCGAGAGGGCATTCGGTGTCCTAGCAGCTGGCGTCGATGCCCTTGTGGAGGGAGGAGACCTTGGCCATGGCGATCACGCGATGATCGAGTTGGCCGTGAAGAATCGGCGGGGAACAACGAGTGGTCATGTGAAACAAGCAAAGTGCAGCTCGGCAAGTTTGATTGACCATGATATTTTGCTGTAATATGATATCACATGGAAGAATTCCAGACGTGGACGTAAACTTGTCCTAGATTTCTCTGTGATAAAAGGAATTGTGTATATTTATGTAAGGTCTCATTTGCAATGTGTAAAAACCGTAGAACAACTTTGTATGAAAAGAAAATGTTAATACTACTGGATGATAGAATTAAACGTGGGATGTGTGAGCTCACGATTTTATCAACCAGGATTCAAATTATCAACAATTTCCGCGTACAAAGGATCCTCTACCGCATCGGTCTCTTAAAAATAAGTAGAAGAAGTGATATGATCACTTTTGCAAAAGGAAGAGAATTGGTCTCAAATAAAATGGATGTGTCGTGTTCTTGAGACCATGATGATAGAGATTCTTGCGACCCATGGCTGGTGTTTATTAATATAATTCTTGCATGCTAAGCAATTATACAACTTATGCATGATCTTGGCAATATTTTAATGGTTCATCGAACTTTTTTTGGCGGTCATTTTCATGGGAAACAACTATATGTATTAATTGATATAGTGGCCGGGACATTGATGGTCACCATGCATGTTCCCTCTTCTAAGAAAAATACAAGTACAACAAAATGGGTATATGTATTCATGACTCGTGTACGTGCAGCTTTCTGACGGCCTAAGGCGGCGCATGGAGGACGAGCTGCGCTGGGAAACGGCGGAGCTGGATGTAGAAGCCACATTGTTCAGAGATGAAACAAAGGCCTCTGTCCTGCAATGGTGTAAAACTGCGGGCCTTCAAGTGCCGCCGCAGCCTCTAGAATGTAAAGCTTTTACTAACTACGTGTTCTGATAGCAGTGATGATAGACACGGATGATTTTATTGAAACTTTTTTCCGTATGTCGTTGGTTTAAACTAAACGAAATTGACATACACACGACTATAAGTGTGCGATCCCGTGGTACGACTACGGCAACCATCCCTTCTTTGATTCGGATTCAACACCCGTTCCTTTGTTTGTTATATATGAGACATGTTTATAAGTCGGTTCGTACCGCAACGCTTGAAACTTTTTTTTTTTTGGCGTTTGACAATTTAGATCAGCAAAGCCATTATGGCTGACAATGACAGGGTGGTTAATTCCTCATAGCAAAAGTTCATTTCGATGAGCAGTTCATTTTGAAGACAGGACATCCATCTCATTACGCGATGCAGATATATAGTGATACTACCGAGAAGAACAAACGTATCCACACGACCACTCACCGGTGTTTCCACCGGTACCGTGAAGACGGGGCATGTATGGCGCCGGCGCCGTGACGCCGCTTCTCCTGACCATGAGATGGCGGCGCCGGCCAGCGGCTCCCCGCGGCGGGCTTGCCTCTCGCTGCCGTCCTCGGATTCCTTGGCTCGGCGACGGCTGCTGGTAGCTCCGGCGGATCACCACGAGCGAACAATCCAAAGTGATCGAGCTGTGAGAATGGCAGTCCATGGCTATCGACCCTCAATGGAAGCCGCTCGGGCACAGTATTGCGGGTCGTCATATCATTGATGTACAACGGAGTCGGTGTAGGCGGTGGCATGATTAATCGGAAATGGTTCGACCAACCAATCCGGGCGATGATTCGTTGCAAAAGTGTAGGCCGCCGCAGCCTTGCCCTGAGGTACCTCTGCTTCCAGCTCATCTCCTCCGGCGAGTCTTCGGCGTCGTCCTCCCCCGACGCCGGAGACAGCGCGTCATGCCTGGGCTTCCAGAGCTCGCGGTCGCGCTCGGCGACGAGGCGCCTCAGCGCGGCGCAGGTGCTCTCGACCCTCAAGATGTCCGCGGCGCCCGAAAGGCGCAACAGGATCGCCGCCTTGACGTCGTCGGCGAGCGACATGAACGTCGGCGCTCCAGGATACCCGTGCCACAGGCCGACGAGGGCGTGCCGGCACAGGCGGTCCCAGAGCCCGCGCCAGAGCGCCGCCAGTGCCGCGTCGCGCCTCAGCGCGCGCGCCGTGGCGTCGAGGCCGCCCGAAAGGAGCGGCGCGGCGTCGAGCGTGTCCACGAGCACGCAGGGCGACCCCATCGGCTCATCGCCGTCGCCGCGCTGGATGTAGAAGACGATCTTGTTCCCGTAAACCTGCTGCCTCAGCACGACGGCGGCGGATTCCGCGTCCTGCCGGTGCAGCAGCTCCGGCGCGGTGTACCGGAGCGAGAGAGCCGACGCCGTCCTGCCCGCCGATCTCGGAACCGGGCCGCGCTTGCTGGAGGACGGGTGGTGGGGCAGCGGCACGAGGCCCGCGTCGAGGAACGCGGCGTGGACGACGATGAAGAGGCGGCCGAGAGGGCGTTCGCCGTCCCACCGGGCGGCGTCGATGACCCTGTGGAGGGGAGAGACGTTGGCCATGGGCCATGGCATCGGGGGACGGCGAGGTCTTATGCACGAGGCGGCGGCGGCGTGCCCTAGCCCAAGGGTTGCAGGCAGTGGGGTTCCCTTCCGTCGGCCTCTGATTTTTCTATACGGATGATCAGGATCGGCAACGCGACCGTTGGTAGATATGAAACGCTCGGTTAGGGGAAGAGGCTCCTCTGATGTCATGCGCGTCAGATCGACGTGAGTCCCTGCAGGTGGATCCTTGCCCAGTCGTCCCCACGTGTCAGTGATCAAATTAGACGTCAGAGGATCTCAATCCTGATGAGGGGGTTATGTTTTTATTTAAACAATGGGATTATTTTAGAATTGAAGAGTTATTATTGGAACTGATATCGATTTCAGTAGTGTTAAAATAGTTGTCCCGGAACGCCTGATGTTTGGCTGGAACCCCTCCTTGAATTTGTACCGAACTTGGTTTCCCGCGATTCTGCTGGGTCAACCGTGGATGAATAAAACTGAAGCGAGCTTTAGAGGATCAAGGAAAAAAATAGTTGTTGCTCTGTGATAATATATCTAAATTAGGGTAAAAATACAGATCCTTTACAACATGACTACGAAAGACGAATAAAATATATAAAAAAACATGTAAGTGTTTTACTCATCTCCAACAACACTTTTTCGATTGATGCCGCCAAAGAGAATAAACCAACGAAGCCATGTCCTCTCCAACCGCCGATCACTAATGAAGCTAGCTGAGGCTTCCATGGTGCCTGGCACCACGGTCCCAAACAAATTTCAATAGAAATCATCCTCTTTTACTTTATCACAAACCTATACCAAAATTATGCACCACCGCATTGTTGCAAAGCCCTGTCAAGCAATATGCGCATCCGGGTGTCCAGACCTCTAGCTTCACCTTTGCCGCTGATGGGAGACGCCAAACTTTGTTGCGGCCGCAAGATCTAGCGGCTTAGAACTCATTATTAAAGCGACTCTGAACGAGAATCGTGCACATCTTTGTCAGTATGAATCGGCCACCGCCTTCACCATGGCCGGATCGAATCACGACTGCTCACCAGTGTTTCCATCGAGAAGACGGGGCGTTGACTGTGCCGGCGCCGTGACGCCGCTTCCCCTGGCCATGGGACGGCGTCGTTTGGACGCACCCTAAGGTGGGCTTGCCTCTCCCTGCCATCCTCCGCTTCACGATGCGATGCGTCTTTCCAAACTAGTAGGGCGCCACAGCCTTGCCCTGAGGTACCTCCTCTTCCAGCTCATCTTCTGCGACTGTTGACGGTAAAATGTGTGTTCTACCGCTCGCACACGTGGCCTGAGAGATTTGCTTCACTCTGTTCAGGACCAAAACTAGGAACGCGGTGAATTCCGGAGCGTGCCAGTCGATTTTCCTGCAAATCGACAAAGATAAGAAAAGCGTGTAAAATTCCTGGGCTATCGGCCCCAGACAGGCCGATGCGTAACCACAGCCGATGTTAGTAAATAAAAGATAATAAAATAAATGTTCGGCTGTCGGCTAGAAACGAATCGACATGTCGCAATAGTAAATACTCGCGCGATAAATAAAGCAGACATGCATCGGAATCGGCAATCGGCAAAGCATGCAATCGGCAAAATCTATCGGCAAGCATCATGGTAAAGTGAATCGGCATTGACGAAAGAGGGCTCAAACCTACACTTGAACAGGAACAATATGATATTTTAAGGCACACAAGCATAAATTTGAGCGTGGTAAACAATCGGCTAAACACCCCGAAAGAACGATTAAACTAATAGCTACTAACTATACTCATAATCTAACAACCGCTTCACCGAGGACACGTCAACTAAGTGAAGTAGAACAGGACACGTCAAACTGTTCTACACGATCGACAGGTACGAGTATAATCGGCAACTACCAGTCCCAGGTACTCAGTAGATTAGATCTAACTCTTAGCAACTGTTTCGCCGAGGACACGTCAACTAAGCGAAGCAGACAGGAAAGTCAAACTGCCTACCCAATCACCAAGAACAGATCTAATCGACTAAGCACCTTAACCGTGACTCGAGTAACTAGATCAAACAGGAAATCGACATCAGCAATCGGCAAACAAGGTTGCGGCTAGGACAAGTCAACTAACCGTAACAAAGAACTGGACTAGGTCTTAAACAATTCCATGTAGTTGATGCATAATGTAAACCCTAGATTGATCTAAATTACCGGATAACTAGCAGCCACATCAATCTTAATTATAGACAAGTCGACATAATAAAGATCGATGCGCTTACCTGACGAGATCCAGTCGAACCGGAGCCCCGATGGACGCCGATGCCGACGAAGAACCCGTCGAGAAATTGTGGCGATGCGCCGAAAGTTGATTGTATTGATTGATTCCCCGATTACAAGCACCTGGGTTTATACACCGGAGGCAACCGACTTGAAAACAAACACGACTCCTACTTGACCATAACTCGGTCAATTCTTTCTCAAAAAAGGAAAGAAACTAGAAAAAAATAGACCCATACGCACGCACGTTTTCTTCGGCTTCATGATCTCCGGTGGGCCACCACTTTGCGAACGAAATCTCTTTTTACACCCAGCGCGTACACCATAGGTACTGACAATGGGCCCAGACCAAAATTGGTGTCAACAGCCACTCGACGGCGTTGGGGATGGGCGCTGCCAGATGGGCTTCTTGAGCCCGCAGTCGCGGTCGGCGACGATACGCCACAGCGCGGCGCAGGTGAGCTCGACCCTCGCGAGGTCCGCAGCGCTCGGGACTTGGGAGCCGCGCCAGAATCGCAGCCATGACATCGCCGAGGAGTGACACGAACATGGCCGCCGTTCACGCGGCATAGGTCGACGAGGGCGTGCCGGCACATCCAGCCCGAGAGTCCGAGCCAGAGCGCCGCTAACCTGTCTAGGCCGCCCAAGAGGAGCGGCACGGCGTGGACCATGGAGCATGTCCGGAAGCACGCAGGAGTAGGACGACGCCACCCGCCGGCCATCCCCACGCTGGACGGCGGCGGTGTTGGTGCTACCGAGCACCACTACTACTTGCTTGTGTTGGCGAGATTGGCCGGGCAGGGGACAGAACAGAGGAAGAGCAATCAGTTCATACACAAAACAGAGGAGCTAGTGGCGACTGAATTTTTTCATTCAAAAGAAGGTCACGTACACGGCAGGGTACAGCTATTTTATAGGCCGCACAACCGACATACGCACTAGTAGACTTTTGTTTAGAGATGCCTCAAGATGACTCCAGAACATTACTCTCTCCGGTTTTAAATTGTTGACGCCGTTGATTTTTTAAGTTACATTTGATCGTTTGTCTTATTCAAAATATTAGTTTAAATATGCAAAATTATAGGTTATATTTTAATTTCTTTAGTAATGAAACTAATTATAACAAAATCTATGATAATTTTTAAAATATTTTGAATAAGACGTATGATCAAATGTAGCTCAAAAATGGTCAAACATCAATAATTTAAAGCCAGAGGGAGCACTAGACAGCCAACTTCCTCAGGTATTTTACTCTCCTTGACTTTTGAGACAAGTGTACACACCAGATTACTCTAGAATATGCTTACGGGCTAAGAAAATGAATCACTATGGGAGACCCCCTTTTGCCAAGTGCAAGGAGCACTCGGCACAAGCTCTTCTACACTCGGCAAAGAGTTTGCCGAGTGTAGCACTTGACAAAGAGCTCACGGCGGATTTTGGCCGACAAAGAGCTCTTTGCCGAGAGCTAAATGTCAGGTTTGCCGAGTGCCCACCACGGCTGTCGGCAAAATGAAGATGCCTGACGGCGGGACCAGCCGTCAGGCTTGTTTGCCGAGTGCCCTAACGTCAGGCACTCGGCAAACACAACATATTTGCAAGTGCCTGTCACATATTCGTTGATAATTTGATTTTAAATAAAAAAGTTGTCAACAACAAAGTTTCATAACATCTCGACTTCTAGAACTTCTATTTTTACTATTCTCTACCCGAGGTCGTTTGAAAAATTCGAATTTTCAAATTTGAGAAATTCAAACGTACTGTTTGTCGACAATTGACTTCAAACAAAACAGTTGTGAATATGAAAGTTTCATAACTTCTCGAGATCTACAACTTTTATTTTTACTATATCTCCATTCGAGATCGTTTCAAAAATTCAAAATTTCAAATTTGAGAAATTCAAACGTACTTTTCGCTGACAATTTGATTTCAAATAAAAAAGTTGTCAACAACAAAGTTTTGTAACTTCCTGACATCTACAACTTTTATTTTTACTATTTCCCCATCCAAGATTGTTTTATAAATTCAAATTTTCAAATTTGAGAAATTCAAATTTGAGAATTCAACTAACCGTAACAAAGAACTGGACTAGGTCTTAAACAATTCCATGTAGTCGATGCATAATGTAAACCCTAGATTGATCTAAATTACCGGATAACTAGCAGCCACATCAATCTTAATTATGGACAAGTCGACATAATAAAGATCGATGCGCTTACCTGACGAGATCCAGTCGAACCGGAGCCCCGATGGACGCCGATGCCGACGAAGAACCCGTTGAGAAATTGTGGCGATGCGCCGAAAGTTGATCGTATTGATTGATTCCCCGATTACAAGCACCTGAGTTTATACTTATACACCCGAGGCAACCGACTTGGAAACAAACACGACTCCTACTTGACCATAACTCGGTCAATTCTTTCTCAAAGAAGGAAAGAAACTAGAAAAAAATAGACCCATACGCACGCATGTTTTCTTCGGCTTCATGATCTCCGGTGGGCCACCACTTTGCGCACGAAATCTCTTTTTACACCCAGCAGCGCGTACACCATAGGTACTGACAATGGGCCCAGACCAAAATTTGGTGTCAACACATACCCCCCCCCCCCCCCCCCCAAGCCGGGGTATGGAATCTCCATGCGCCGGAATGCTTCCCCATTCTTCGCGCCTCCTCGTTTCTCACGCCGTACTCAACACACCTGCAGTGCCCCTTCGTATCTCGCGCCGCCTGCAGCACGTCCCATCTTATAAATAGATGTCATCTACTACACCTCCCCTTCTTCCTCCTTTCACCGGCGCGTCTCTTCATCTTCCCATTCTCTCTCTCTCCACCAACTCCGGCGATCTTCTCGGAGGACAAGAAGGAAAAGCTCTACGGGATCTCCAGCTCATACACTTCTCCATCGCAATGGCGCAGCTCACTGCTTCTTCCACCACCGTTCCCCAGGTAACAGCCTTCTGCTCCATCCTTGTTCTTGAACTAGAATAGGGTTGCTTGTTCTTGCGGTACTGTAGATCCCTTTGTTCATAAGCCATCCTCATTCTTTTAGACTCTTTGCCTGATTAGATTTATTTCCATTATTTCTAGGAACTGCAAAACTAGATCTTGATCCCTACAGAACTCGCCACACACCGTTTCTTGGGACCTATGGGCGACCCAGATCCAATAACTTTCATTTGCAGCGAAACCCTTAGGATGCCTTTCAAGAGGTCACCAGTTACCTTAGAAACATGGGTAGGCAGCTTCAGATCATGGCCCACTATCATCCCAGGTAGGCATGAGTGGTTCCACAGAATCAAGGCTGCGAAATCGGCAACATGGGCAACCGTCGGCATTTTTAGAACTCTCCCTTGCCGATATGAAGAAGAATGAGCCAATGCTGTCGGCATCCTACTACTTTTGGTCCGACGCACTGAATGCTTTCCTCTTCGGCCATGGACCAATGACTCCAACCCTTATGGACGTCAAGATGCTTGCCGATCTGGACATATCAACCAATGCAAGCCTCCAGAGTCTGAAAGTCAAGCCTCAACACCGGTTTGATGTTAGAAATATCGGCGGATGGAAGAAATACATCACTACCTTCCGAGGCACAGGACCAGTATCGGACAAAGAACATACAGCCTTCTTGATGATGTGGCTCGAGCACTTCTTTTTCTGTGGAGCCCAACTCAACCCCGTGTCCAATCTGCAGAATTTAGCAGAAAGATTGGCAGGTGGCACTGAAATGCCCATCGGCAAGTACCTGCTTGGTGCACTCTATTCTTCACTCCATCAGGTTGCCGAGAAGCTCTGGCACAACACTCCAATCGGCAATATTGGTGGTCCATGGTGGTTCCTTCAAATGTGGCTCACCCTGCACTCCTACAAGGGCTATGCAACTTCAAGATTTGCATCTATACAGTTTTCCAACCAAGTCGGGCGCCGATGCACTTCACTGGGAGAAGCCCTAGTGTCGATAGATGGAGTTGGTATGAATGCCGATCTCTTGGCTTCATACTTCAAAGCCTTCTACAGAGGCATTAATAATGATCATCTCGACTGGTTCCCGTATGGAAATTCTGAGATTATGGAACACTTCGAGATTCCCTTCACCTTCCGGGCCGACAACCCCCTTCAGAACGCAATCTCGGCAACAATTTTTATAACTTGCGTCAAACCTTGCATTTTGCCGACAGGACTGAATGCATCGGGCCGATTGAACCCATCATATGAGTTCTACAATCCTTCATTCGCCGCAAGGCAAATAGGCCTCGGCCAGCTTCCTCCCAGTCTCTTTTATGCTGATAAGGTCAAAGCCCGTGCGGTCATCACATCAGCATTGGAATATCCTTGGCTATTTGGTTTGACTGGTCACCTGCCCATCGGTTATATCGACAACTTGGTCTTAGCCCCTTCTTGCACAAGGCTCTTTAGGCAGTGGTGGGTAGAATGGTCAAAACACCTCCAATGCACCAACACAGCATCCTTCGTCTCAAATCTTCAACTCTCTGACCCGATAGGAGAGGTAACCAATCTCAACTTCGATCACTTTCTCTCATCGACAAATTTTCAACTATAACTCCTCTCTTGTTTTGTAGTCTGATGTTGAAGAAGCACCCACAGAAAGCAACAGCGGAATCGGCATTATATACGTTGCTCCACATCCAGACCCTATTTTTGGCTCTGACGCACCAACACCGGCCCAAATCCTCAAAGGCCCAACTTCCAGGACAAAACGACAAGGCCCCCGCTTCAAAGTCCCAGCCAAGCGTCATAAGGCCCTCTTGAAACAACCAAGCTCTGCGCCAACTCCTCCCAGTAGCCCGGTAATCATTCTTATCTATATAATCACTTCATGATTGAACAAATATCAACATCTAACCTTTGTTTCAATTTTCAGGACCATTCTGAAGAAGATTCTGAAGAAACCGAAGTCCACTCTCCTGAAGCCCATGCTGATACCGAACCTGAAGAAGCCGAAGATCACGTCGATACCGATGCCGAAACTGCGCAACAAGCACCGGCTGCCATTGCCTCAGAAGAAATCGGCATCGAGACTCAACAAGCACCGGCTTCAGAGGAAATCGGCATCGGTACTCAGCAAGCACCGGCTGGCATATCTTCAGGAGTCAGCATCGACACTCAACCACAGGTTTGTCCTTGAAATTTGTCCATCGGCATTTATACCTTTATTGACTTCATATTCATCAGACGCAAGAGCGAAGAGAAGAAGAATCGACAAACCTCTCTGTTGATGAACCTGAAACTTCACAAGCAACACCTGCCCAGAACATCCCAGAGAGCCGTTTTTCAGATCCCGGAGCATCTTCTTCTCAAGCTATTCCGGTTGATGCCGATGTCGATCTATCTGAGGTAATAAATGACGATCTGTTCCCTTCATCAATTTACTATCTAACCATCTTCTGTACCCGTAGGCACGCGTGCTAGAACCAATCGTCGCCATGCATCATCGACAACCTCTGCCAATCGACATCCGCAATGAATTGCTTGAGCTGGAGCCCAGACTTGACTTCGCCACCACAGAAGATCTCACTCGCAACGCAAGTTCAGTCCGTGCTAGATTTGAAGCTATCCAAAATCGCCTTCCAAAGGACTTGAGGGTTGCACTTCATCCAGTGGCATACATGGAGTTTCGGCGTCTTGACTATGAATAAGCTCAAGAGAACATCAACCGCCGATCCCATCAACGCCAACTTGTTGCAAAAGCAGAAAAAGCTCTTGAGCTCTCACAGTAAGAATTGGAGAAATATAACTTCATGAAGAATCGGCTATCAGAGGAAGAAAATCGGCTAACTCAGCTGAAGAAAGAAGCCGAAGACTTGAGAGCAGCATTGCAAGCCAAGGAGCAAGAAGTATCGGCATCAGAGGAGACCATAACCAAGATCAATGCAAGCATGCTCCAGCAAAAAGACTTGCTCAATGCTTCTATCGAAGCTTCAGAACGCGCCTGGGCATCGGTACCCGCAGAGATCGAATTGGACGATAACGACAACTATGTTCTTGCCGAGGTCGATCAGCTCCGCACTCATGCAGTGGATGTAATCCGTGATTATCTGTACCCCCGTCGTGCATGAATGTACTAGCTTGTAAACATTAAGTACTATCTTTCAATCTCTGTAATATATATTTGCTTTCATGCTCCTTTGTTTTTCCTTTCATATATTTTCCCTAAGGGCGATACCATTAGCATCGGCCATCTCAAAGGCGACGCTCCTAACGTCAGCTCCGCTACAAATTTAACCGAACACTTTGAACACTTACCCAAAAGGGGCAGTATTACTTTAAATAATTTCCATTAAGCGCTCGGCCAAATTCTTCCTTCCTCTCTTTCATCGATCAGCCGATTGTCGATTATTTCTTTCTTCTCAGCTTCCATCGGCCGATCCACATCCAGGTCTGGTAATTGCTACAGCAACCGTGGGGTTGCCGATCCCTCCATGATACAGACACCTTCATCGGTGACGTCCAGTGCTTCACCTTCCCAGTAAGTCCCCGATATGCATGGCAAGCTTTCAACCATCGTCGGCAAAAAGTCTGCAGTTGCTACATTCACCGATCTATCAGCCTGAATAGTTTCCACCTCGTCGCCGATCCACTGGATAAGGAGCTGATGGATTGTGGACGGGATACAGCAATTAGCATGAATCCAATCCCTATCCAGCAGTACGGCGTACAATCCCTTGCCTTCAATTACGAAAAACGTTGTCGGCAAGGTCTTGCTTCCAATAGTAACTTCGACATTGGTGACTCAGAGCTCCTGCTCCCATAATCCCTCAATGTCATGTTGGTCTTTGTCAGCTCTTCAGGCAATTTGCCGATCTTCCTGTACGTCACCATCGGCAAAACATTGACAGCAGCACCACCGTCAACCATCATCTTACTCATCGGCTTGCCATTGATGTAACCATTAAGATACAAAGCCCTTAGATGGAGATGATCAACACCAGACGGCTTCTCAAATACTGCTTGCTGTGGACCCAATAACAACTCGGCAGAAGCTTCTTCTTCCGATTCATTAATACCCAAAGAACTAAATTCTCGCGGCAGCATAAATACCATATTAACAGGAGCCTCAACTTCATGTACCTGAGATTTGACTTTCAGTTTCCACACCTTCTTGGTCTTGGGCCCCTTGTCATGGTCATCCTTCGGGTTCGTATCTCTGTTTAGTTCCCGGCAACGTGTCCTCTGAACTCTTCTCTTCTGGGTCTTGGTAAAAATACCACTTGGACACCATTGGCCTCCTTCTGTGAACTCACCCCGATAATCTTCTTCATGATCTTCAACTTGATTAACAGGCCCAAGTCTTTCTTGCACAGAAACCCTTGATGTTAGCCTCCCTTCAAAACGATCATGCTGTCTCTGGGGAAACCTTCTCGAAGAACCAGCTTCTCTGTACAAGTCACCAGATCGCCTGCTACAACCTGGACAGCCTTCAATTGGTGGCAGCTTCATACCCTGCTCCCAACAATACTGGAAAAAAGGACAACTCCAGTGTGGATCAAAGTCATCATCACTAGATCTCCTGTCTTCCCTCTCTCTCTTCCTTGAGTACTTGCCGATCAATCCAGCAGATCCGCCGATCATGTTGACTGGAAAAGGATGTTCATCAATCTTCATCGGCTTTTGACCAGAGAACTTGATACGATCGCTCTCAATTGCCGATTGGATCTGTTGCCTAAACACCTTGCACTCATTGGTATGATGAGAGGGAGAGTTATGCCACTTGCACCACTTAATTTTCTTCAACTCCTCTGCTGAAGGCAATGTGTGATTAGGTGGGAGTTGAATAAGCTTCTCTTGTAGCAGTAGGTCAAATATCTTGTCGGCTTTATTGATATCAAAATCATATTTCTTCTCCTCTGCCTTTTGCTTGACCCACGGACAGAGAACAGACTTCCTATTCCTGGTCCACTCAGCAAGAGCAACTTCAGCTTCATCATCAGAATCAGAAGAGTAATCGGCATAAGCCGCCTGAAACTGTCTGCCACGTGTATTCTGGATGCGTCCCTCATGAATCGACGCCTTCTGATAGAGCTGCGCTAAGCCATCGACTTCCTGAGGTGCAAACTTATCTCTGATTTGAGGCAGCAAACCCTGGTAAGCAATCTCAGCCATTTGCCGATCCGTCAGATTCAGGTTATAACACCTGCCACGGATGATTCTGAACCTCTGGACGAAATCGGCAACTGACTCCCCAGCCTTCTGACGAACAGCTGTCAAATCTGATATGCTCAACTCTGCCATGCCAGTAAAGAAATAGGAGTGGAACTTCTTTTCGAAATCGGCCCAATTCCGCACGGATCCCGCAGAAAGCGAAGTAAACCATGAGAATGCCGATCCAGATAATGACAGAGGAAAGAGACGAACTTTCAATGCATCTTGGGCTGACGCCTCTCCCAACTGTGCCAAATATCGGCTGATATGTTCCACTGTAGAGACATTATCTTGCCCAGAAAATTTACAAAATTCTGGCAGCTTGTATCGATGTGGCAAGGCAACTTGTTCCATCCACTCTGGATATGGACGTCGATACATAAAGCTCTGTTCCTTGGGCTTGAGGTCAAACTGCTCCTTCATGACTTCAGCCAACCTGGCGACTATGTCTTCTGATGTATTCTGTCCTTGCCCCCCAGCCAATTGGGCTGGCTGCTGTAACTGTGACTGCGCCTGAGCAGGTTGCTCCCTGTTGTAGTGCTCACTGTAATCTGCCACTCTATGATAGCCTTGCGGTATCTCCTGGTTGAACAGTGCAGGATTGACATTGGGAGCTACGTGATACTTTGTCTGAGAGGTTTGACCAATCCTTGGTTCAGTAGATGTACCACCACCTTCCCTCTGTATGGACATCGGCGCGTCGATAAGATTTGGCGCCGATACCCGAGCAGTTCCTGCAGCCAAAGCTTGAGCACTTGGAGACCATAACTCTGGTGGCATACCATACGGTTGCCTTTGTTGACCAGCAGCACTTGTCTCTTCTTGAGTTGCAGGTTGACCACTAGGATGTGTAGGACGTACTGGAGTGGTAGCTGGCGCAGTAAATGATGGTCCCACAAATCCAGGCTCGTTCTGCATGGTTCCATCAGCAAGTGCCTTGAGCATGTTATACAAAGTGTTGACAAGCACCCCTGAATGGTTGATGAAGGCATTGTGAACCGCAGCATTCACAACTTCTTCCACCAAAGCTCGGTCTGGGAATTTCTCAGCTCTCAATGCGGCCAATTCTTCTGCACTTAGCACTACTGGTGGAGCTGATACTGATGTAATCTTGCCACGAGTCATCTTGATTGTGTCAAAGTATTTAATCTGACATCCATACAGATAACTCTGATAATGCTTCTTCTGATCCAAAGACATCTTCTCCCAAGCGTTCAACTCATTGTTGCCAGATATTTCAGAAGAATCTTTGTCATCTCGAACAACTGGTGCAGGAATCATGATCTTCTGACCCTTCCCATCAACAAGCAAAGTACCATCATCAGCAACAGCTTGAACGAACGCCATCTGACTCTTGAAAACTTGATCTGTCCCACCGGGCGTGCCAAAAAAGTGTGTTGATGGTAAAATGTGTGTTCTACCACTCGCACACATGGCCTGAGAGATTTGCTTCACTCTGTTCAGGACCAAAACTTGGAACGCGGTGAATTCCGGAGCGTGCCAGTCGATTTTCCTGTAAATCGACAAAGACAAGAAAAGCGTGTAAAATTCCTGGACTATCGGCCCTAGACAGGCCGATGCGTAACCACATCCGATGTTAGTAAATAAAAGATAATAAAATAAATGTTCGGCTGTCGGCTAGAAACGAATCGACATGTCGCAATAGTAAATACTCGCGCGATAAATAAAGCAGACATGCATCAGAATCGGCAATTGGCAAAGCATGCAATCGGCAAAATCTATCGGCAAGCATCACGGTAAAGTGAATCGGCATTGACGAAAGAGGGCTCAAACCTACACTTGAACAGGAACAATAAGATATTTTAAGGCACACAAGCATAAATTTGAGCGTGGTAAACAATCGGCTAAACACCCCGAAAGAACGATTAAACTAATAGCCACTAACTATACTCATAATCTAACAACCGCTTCACCGAGGACACGTCAACTAAGTGAAGTAGAACAGGACACGTCAAACTGTTCTACACGATCGACAGGTACGAGTATAATCGGCAACTACCAGTCCCAGGTACTCAGTAGATTAGATCTAACTCTTAGCAACTGTTTCGCCGAGGACACGTCAACTAAGCGAAGCAGACAGGACAAGTCAAACTGCCTACCCAATCACCAAGAACAGATCTAATCGACTAAGCACCTTAACCGTGACTCGAGTAACTAGATCAAACAGGAAATCGACATCAGCAATCGGCAAACAAGGTTGCGGCTAGGACAAGTCAACTAACCGTAACAATAAACTGGACTAGACCTTAAACAATTTCATGTAGTCGATGCATAATGTAAACCCTAGATTGATCTAAATTACCGGATAACTAGCAGCCACATCAATCTTAATTATGGACAAGTCGACATAATAAAGATCGATGCGCTTACCTGACGAGATCCAGTCGAACCGGAGCCCCGATGGACGCCGATGCCGACGAAGAACCCGTCGAGAAATTGTGGCGATGCGCCGAAAGTTGATTGTATTGATTGATTCCCCGATTACAAGCACCTGGGTTTATACTTTTACACCCGAGGCAACCGACTTGGAAACAAACACGACTCCTACTTGACCATAACTCGGTCAATTCTTTCTCAAAAAAGGAAAGAAACTAGAAAAAAAATAGACCCATACGCACGCACGTTTTCTTCGGCTTCATGATCTCCGGTGGGCCACCACTTTGCGCACGAAATCTCTTTTTACACCCAGCGCGTACACCATAGGTACTGACAATGGGCCCAGACCAAAATTTGGTGTCAACAGCCACTCGACGGCGTTGGGGATGGATGCTGCCAGATGGGCTTCTTGAGCCCGCAGTCGCGGTCGGCGACGATTCGCCACAGTGCGGCGCAGGTGAGCTCGACCCTCACGAGGTCCGCGGCGCTCGGGACTTGGGAGCCGCACCAGAATCGCAGCCATGACATCGCCGAGGAGTGACACGAACATGGCCGCCGTTCACGTGGCATAGGTCGACGAGGGCGTGCCGGCACATCCAGCCCGAGAGTCCGAGCCAGAGCGCCGCTAACCTGTCTAGGCCGCCGAAGAGGAGCGGCGCGGCGTGGACCATGGAGCATGTCCAGAAGCACGTAGGAGTAGGACGACGCCACCGGCCGGCCGTCCCCACGCTGGACGGCGGCGGTGTTGGTGCTACCGAGCACCACTACTACTTGCTTGTGTTGGCGAGATTGGCCGGGCAGGGGACAGAACAGAGGAAGAGCAATCAGTTACATACACAAAACAGAGGAGCTAGTGGCGACTGAATTTTTTCATTCAAAAGAAGCTCACGTACACGGCAGGGTACAGCTATTTTATAGGCAGCGCAACCGACATACGCACTAGTAGATTTTTGTTTAGAGATGCCTCAAGACGACTTTAGAACATTACTCTCTCCGGTTTTAAATTGTTCACGCCGTTGATTTTTTGAGTTACATTTGATCGTTTGTCTTATTCAAATATTAGTTTAAATATGCAAAATTATAGGTTATATTTTAATTTCTTTAGTAATGAAACTAATTATAACAAAATCTATGATAATTTTTAAAATATTTGAATAAGACGTATGATCAAATGTAGCTCAAAAATGGCCAACATCAATAATTTAAAGCCAGAGGGAGCACTAGACAACCAACTTCCTCAGATATTTTACTCTCCTTGACTTTTGAGATGAGTACAGACCAGATTACTCTAGAATATGCTTACGGGCTAAGAAAATGAATCACTACGGGAGACCCCCTTTTGCCAAGTGCAAGGAGCACTCGGCACAAGCTCTTCTACACTCGGCAAAGAGTTTGCCGAGTGTAGCACTTAACAAAGAGCTCACGGCGGATTTTGGCCGACAAAGAGCTCTTTGCCGAGAGCTAAATGTCAGGTTTGCCGAGTGCCCACCACGGCTGTCGGCAAAATGAAGATGCCTGACGGCGGGACCAGCCGTCAGGCTTGTTTGCCGAGTGCCCTAACGTCAGGCACTCGGCAAACACAACATATTTGCAAGTGCCTGTCACATATTCGTTGATAATTTGATTTTAAATAAAAAAGTTGTCAACAACAAAGTTTCATAACATCTCGACTTCTAGAACTTCTATTTTTACTATTCTCTACCCGAGGTCGTTTGAAAAATTCGAATTTTCAAATTTGAGAAATTCAAACGTACTGTTTGTTGACAATTGACTTCAAACGAAACAGTTGTGAATATGAAAGTTTCATAACTTCTCGAGATCTACAACTTTTATTTTTACTATATCTCCATTCGAGATCGTTTCAAAAATTCAAAATTTCAAATTTGAGAAATTCAAACGTACTTTTTGCTGACAATTTGATTTCAAATAAAAAAGTTGTCAACAACAAAGTTTCGTAACTTCCTGACATCTACAACTTTTATTTTTACTATTTCCCCATCCGAGATTGTTTTATAAATTCAAATTTTCAAATTTGAGAAATTCAAACATACTTTTCGCTGATAATTTGAATTCAAATTAAAAAGTGTTCAGCAGCAAAGTTGTGTAACTTCTGAAGATATACAACTTTTATTTTGGTCTTTTTATCCAAAATAATTTTAGTGACATTGTTCACAAATTCAAAATCTCTCTCTTCGTGTTTCAAAAAACTTTTCGGGAGCCGTAGATTTTGTGAACAAATTTACTATCGCTTTATCGAATGAAAAATTACCAAAATAAGAAGTGCAGACCTTGAGAAGTTATACAATTTTATAGTTTAAAACTTTTTTATTTAAAATAATTTAGTGGTTCAAAAAATCAATTGAAATTTTCTTTGCCGAGTGTATATCAAAGCGCTCGGCAAAGTATCATCTTTGCGGTGTGTTCCCATGGGACACTCGGCAAAGATTGAAAACTTTACCGAGTGTCCCTGTTTTGCCGAGTACCCGGGCCCACATCGTCCAAAAGTGTTCCTAAAATTCTAACGAGCGTCAACCTTTACCGAGAGGTCTTTTTTTGCCGAGTGCCCGTTGGCATTGTGCCGAGTGTTGCTATAGGGGCACTTGGCAAAGGGTATCCTTTGCCGAGTGTTTTGTGCCTAGCACTCGGCAAAGGTGGGTTTGTCGAGTGCCTACTTTATGCCGAGTGCGGTACTCGGCAAACCCCCTATTTGCCGAGTGTCCGATAAAATGCACTCGGCAAACCCTTAGACTCTCGGGCAAACGGGGAGTTTCCCGTAGTGAATTTCTCCAACCGGCGGCTTGCCCATCCTGCCTTTGCAGCAGCTCCGAAGCGAGAGAGCCGATGCCGTCCTACCCGCATCTCTAGGAATTGGGCCGCGCTTGCAAGAGGGGTGGTGGCGTAGCGGCACGAAGTTGCATGGCGTCGAGGAAGGCAGCGTGGCCGACGACGAAGAGGCGGCCGAGAGGGCGTTCGGCGTCTATGACCTTGTGGAGGGGAGAAACCTTGGCCACGGCGATCACACGATGAGTTGACTGTGAGGCCTCGGGAAACACTGGAGAGAGGTTATGTGAAGGCAGCAAGTTGCAGCTGCCACGAAGTTTGCTTGAAATATTGGATTGATACGTCAGGCATGTCGGTCTCGATGACGATGAGCATGCCAATTCTAGTGATGGATCATTTGCCAACTGCTCCATCGGCATATGTTGTCACAAGGCCCATGGATTCTTCATCATCGACGTACGGCCGGCTCACTTGTTTCGGCCACATTGTGGATTCTTCATCGAAAGCTTTCCTGCTTGCTTTCACCATTGCTGCAAGAGTTGATCACTTCTCTCATCTGGCATACCCTGTCGGCTCCTTGTTTCGGCCATCTTGTGTATCTCTCTCTTCCACCCATGTCTCCTCCTAGATCCTTTCTGCGCGCTGAATGCTAGTTGGACTCTTTTCTCCAGCTTCCCCTGACAGCGGAGGGGGGATTGCTGCTGTCCATTCCTCTTCTTCGGAGAAATTTCTCTCGTAATTGGAATAGATTGATTGCTCTTCTTCTCCGGATTCCAGATCTGAGCGGAGATTTAGGATTCATGCTGTTAATGGCTTGATTTGGTTGAAGTATCGCCGAAAGAGCCATTTGCTCTCAGGTGACGTGTCCATCGGCCCGCGACAAAAGGCGTAGTGTATTTGATTCATTGTTCCTTTTTATTTTGTTATCTGTTCTCATTCCTTTGAATTGCTTAGCTGGCATTTGCATCCCAACCAGTTTTCAGAAAAAAACCCCACAAGCTAGCCTCCTACAGGTTTTGAGTTTCTGTGAAACTAGTTCCTGTATGGGTCACCAAAGCTAGCAACAATTAACTGGGGGTGTCTGGATCCCATCCAGATTTTAAAAGCTGTTTTCTGGAAATCGATAGGATCCAAATAGGCCCTTGGTTTTCCACCATTTGTGTTTTAGAAAAGTTTTATTTTGTGCAGTGCTACACCTAAAAAAACTGTTTCTTAAATTCTACACATTGCTACACTGGTACATAGCAACTGAGCAGCATCACACAACTTCGCAAGTGTACTTAATATCTTCAAGACAAGGAAATTTGTAGGTACCATTATTAAGAAGAGTTAATTTAGAACCCTAGTACAACAAAACCTCACACATGCATATCCTAGACGTCTGTCAGCAAAACCATTTCAGTCATGGCCGCGTCGTATATATATCCTTCTTCGATCTTAGGGTGTGTTTGGTACGGTTCCAGATTCTTCGAGAATCAGAAACGTTTCAGTTTCGACTCAGAAACGCTTCACAACCTGAAACAGAATCACTTCAGAAATCGTTTGGCTCGTTGTCTGGTTTCAGTTTCAACAAAGAGAAGAAACTGAGAAATAGACCAATTTACCCTTGATCTTTTGTGTCATTGTTTCCATCACAAAAGCTGTTTTTATTCAATTGTAATTCAATTATTTCCAGGAATACTCATTACTTAAAAGAAAAAGAATACAGGCCCATTATTTGTGTGCCTACTAGGCCCAGCCCACCACCGAGTTAATTTCCTGGTCATCTTCTTCCTAGAGACGTAACACAACAGAATACAGGCAAGAGAGAGAAACGTAGACAGAGAGAGAGAGATTCGATTGGCGAGGTTCTTGGGGGAATCGAGGGTGGAGAGGTTGGAAAAACGAACCACAGACCTAGACTAATCCATTTTTGAGATTAGAAGCATATGAGAGCTCTTGTGCCGGCGCTCCATTGAGGCCACCGAACTTCGATCTGCTCGGGTGCGTGCGGCTGTCAAAGGAGGCGGTGGCAATCCATGTAATAAGCTGTAACTTGGAGGGAACCTTCTTCGGCAGTCGACCAGAATCGGTGTGGAACACCTATTTGGGCGTTTCGGCGTCGTAGTTCATTTTACTGAAACGATTCGCTCCGATTCACTACTGAAACGTTTCGCATTTTTTTCGTTTGGAGCCGTTCCAGGTGATTCTGGGCAGAATCAGAAACGATTCTCCCATCCAAACGCACCCTTAGACTTCACGCCAATTCCCCGGTGTTGCTATCTGCCAGCGGATAGCTCAATTGCCTCCTGGACATATCTAGATTCCTGGCCGCAATCATATCGCTGCGGCATCCACAGGTGCTCTTCCCTCCTCCTCACAGCCTGCTGACACTCTTCCCATCGCTCAGCCAGACCCTCCCCGTCGAGCATCCGGACAACCTCCGACATGGACGGGCGGTCCTTAGGATATTGCTCGGTGCATAGCAACGCAATCTGTATCATCATCTCAACCTCTTGCCCGTCATAATTACTGTTTAAGTTGCAATCAACGATGGTGCCGAGATTCCCTTCCCTTTGAAGCCTCTTGAACTACACATTTGAAGCAAAATCGTAACAATGTTGTACATTACAATAGTTTATACTATCATATGCTGTATTCACTCGAAGAATGTGCAGTACGGTGTGTAGTTTCTTGGACTAGGTTGGTCTAGAAGCTTTCTCCTTCTATCCAGAAATATAGTACTTTTTATGTTTGTTCAGTGTTAAACATTTCAAACTTTGACTCTCAACAAAAAAAATATAAAGATTGGTAATATAAAAATGATGTAACTAGATTTATAGTTAAATCAGGTATCATAATATTTAAACTTTTCAATTTAAAATGTTATATTGTTACTGGTGTCAACAGTTGGTTCAAGTTTTAAAAGGTTTGACTTAAGAAAAATATAGCGCTATATTTGTGGACAGAGGTAATAGCTAGCAGGTTGAATCAATCAATTATAGAAGAGCATAAATGGCTTACATGATCAAGAACTAAGGTTGAATCAATCAACTATAGAAGAGCGTAAATGGGCTTACATGATCAAGAACTAAGCCCTCCTCTCCAGCTGGAAGATCGAAGACACGCTTTCCCGTGACGAGTTCAAGAACCATCATGCCATAACCATAAATATCAGTTCTTTCAGATGCCTTTCCTGTGGTCCAATATTCAGGTGCAATGTGACCTCTAGTCCCACATACTTTAGTAGTCACAGATGTCGCCCGTATGTCCACCAGCCTGGCCAAGCCAAAATCTCCGATAACCGGTTCGAAATTTTCATTGAGCAAGACATTGTCAGCCTTGACATCACGATGTATGATCTTGGGATCGCAGTGCTCGTGCAAATATTCTAGTCCGTAAGCTGTACCTCTAGCCACCCGCTTCCTTGCAGACCAATCTAATATTGGTTCCCCGGATTCAAATTCTAAAGCGTTGAACACAATGTGCATGCGAAATTCAAGAATATGTATTAGTGACATCACATAATGGAAGGGTGACATAATGTTTTCAACCCATTTAGAGCATAAAATTCAAGATAAATAAGTAAAACAGCTATCTATGCATAAAAGTAGGATTGATAATCACAGAATTTAAGCAAAAGCAAATCGACTATAACTAGAATTGATAAGCACATATCCTGAAGGGAAAGAAGCAAGTTGCTTAGTCCATAATTATTAAACAGCCACTTGTTGTTGTGGTCCACCTTTACTTCCTGCGAGGTGGCAGCGATGAGATCGGCGCCGGCCGTAGGGCATGGCGGCGTGGCAGCGTGGGAGGGAGGCGGCGTGGCTAGGGCGCAGGAACGGCACGATGGCCAGGGTGAGAGAGAGACTAGGGGGAGATAACTCCTTTTTTACTTGATAAAATATGGTTCAACCCCTTTATATTTATAGCTAGGATGCATCAAAATTGTTGCCAAAGAAAACTGCAATTAGATATAATCTCAAACTCCATCTCTATTTTTCTAATTTAAATCTAAACTTCCAAAATTTAAGATATTACTTCCTAATCTAATTGGGCTTGACCTCGCCATGGGCCCATGCCTAAAATAGAGCTCCATGCATCCTTGCATAAGCTATAACAATATCATGGTCTGAGAAACTTATCAGAGTAAGTATACGACTGTGAGATGAATCAAGTAGTTGATTGGTTATATGAAACCATGTACCTCGTAGATGGTAGGCCACACTAAGATTCTTCATAAAAGGATAAACAAGTAGACGTTCTGTTTGTGTCGTACAGAAGCCAATCAGTCTTAAAAGATTCCTGTGAACTGCAACACTAATCAGCTCAACTTCACGCAAGAAGGTTGCTTCCCCACCAGTATTTCTACAATCATTTAACCTTTTGATAGCAATCATGGTGCCATCGCGTTCCTTTATATACTTTCCCAAAGCCCCCTTGTCCAAGAGCATTTCTCTCACAGAAATTATCAGTTGCGACCTCCAATTCTTGAAAAGCAAATTTTCTCAATTGTCCAAATGTAGTTCTTCGATTGTCACCTGAGGGTAGCTAAATATAAATCAGTACCGCTTATCTTCCTCAGCTTTACAAAATAGACGTATTTTCTAACAAACACAGCTCTAGATTCTCCTTTTTCAAAATGTCTAAAGGTCCTAAATAAAAACTAACGCCTGCTTTGCTCATGCTATATCGATCATCAACCAAAATTTTTATCTTTATATAAAAGATAGGCCACTTTCCTGCATACTCTACAAGAAGAAAAATAATCTAAAGGTGCAAACACTAAACCCTTGGCATATATTGTGGTTTATCTTCTTTACGGTGTCAGAATCAGTAGTGAACTAGTACAGTAAGCAGAATATGCCAGTCAAAATAACGTTTGCATACAGTAAACAGAATACGCCAGTCAAAATAAAGTTTTCTACATACATAAACGAATACTTAAAACCGTTGCTAACTATAGAACTATCTAAACTCTGTTTGATAAGAGGGGGAAAACCTCTTGGGTATAGGAAATCATGTATCGGTTTGAACTTATTCATTTCCAGTTTAATACATAATCAAATCATGACACATGAATTACTTCTTTTCCAGGAAATAAAAAATACTTCAAAAGTTAGCAGCAGTAGAGCGATGAAAGCAATTACTCTCTGCAAATTGCAAATATTTGTCATTTTGGACAACGACATTCTCCAAAATATAACAGCGACCACTATTTAGTGAACTATACCTCTATAAAAAAAATATGATATTAACAATCACAATTCAAGAGAAGTCTATACACTTTTTTCCCATAGTTCCAAATTAAATATTTCAAAATTTATTAATAGTAAAGGATTAAAAATTTTGACTATTAACTTGTCTAAAACGACAAGTAATTGCAAACTGAAGGGAGTACATAGCTAGTACACTACCTGATATATTGGTGAAAAATTCAAACAGATGACTGATCCTCCAGCCCTTTAATAGCATAAACAGAGCTCCCATGATGAGTAACCCCAGCACTCCTCCAACTATTCCAAGCACAATGCCAATTTTTGAACCACGTGATACACCTATCACGAGTGACAAAATTATTAGATAAAGGGCAGTCTGGTGCACGTAGCTTCTACTTGTGCAGGGTCCAGGGAAGGATTCCACTACTTTAGGTCGTTTGTATGCAGTCTTTCCCTGCCATTCTACAAGAGGCTGTTTTTAGTACTTGAGCCCGGGTGTGACCTCATGGTCACAAGGCAACAACTATACTGCTGCACAAGAGCTCCCTAAGAAAGGTACAACAAAAATGATTGGATAACAAAAAATTTATTGGGCAGACATCCAATCAAGAATATATTGTGTTCCCTAAAAAATGTACAGTTAAGAAAAGAAAATAATTCTTATTACCTTGGGAAGGAAGTTTAAGGCACAAGAATATTTGAAATTTGCTCCACAAGTCAAGTTATTACCTGAAAAGCTGTAAAAAATGAACCTTTTTAGCCCTAAAACTGACATTGTTAGATCAAAGTAATATAATAATCATACAGTACTTGTAGCGTGCTACTTGAAACAGGTGACCCGGTACTTGACCGGAGAGGTTATTATCAGCTAGCTGACTGCCATCACAGGAAGATGTTAGTCCATATATGACAACAATGCATACGAGTAAAATCTAGTGAACACTAAAATTAATGTAACTTTTACATGTCTGTCAAGCTTGAGATGCTTGCAATGGTATCAGGAATAGATCCGCTGAGATTGTTTTGACTCAGTAGCCTGGTTTAGAAACAGAAACGAGAACGGTAAGGTCAAATAATACAATATTTGCAAAACAAAGGAACAAGGATCGATTCCAGCACACATACAAAGATTGAAGCTTTGAAAGCCGACCAAGAGTAGTAGGTATTCCACCAGCCAGCAGATTGCCTTCCAAATCTAATCTTGTCAATCTAGAGAGGTTTCCAAACTGCTCTGGTATGCCACCAGTAATCTTGTTGCCAGGCAAGGACCTGCAATGTAAGTGGTAGAGCTTAGGGATGGAATCTCACCCACGGGCCCGGGTGCAGTTGTTTCGCCCATGGGTGTCACCTGCGCCCGTCCCGCGAAATGTCATGTCAGACACGGATTTCGTTTTTCACCAGTGAGTGCCCCTCGAGCGCCCGAAACAGCCCATCAATCATTTTTACCCCAGCTCACGATGCATTGGCACTGCCCACCACTTTCAGCCCAGCCCATTAGCCAAAAATTGCCATCCCTCAACACTACGTGACTCGACACCCATCTCGCTCCCACTCCCAGCCTCCGCCACCCACGTTCACCCGACCACCCCATCCCTCCCAGCCGCCACCACCCTCTCCGTCTGAGCATGACCCATATAAACGGAGCCATCGGGTGCTCGTCTTCTCGTTCGGCAGCTCATCGCTACCTTCCTCGCTCGTTGCGCCTGTCTTCATCATCTTTACTCCAGCACTCAACCATGCCCAACAGAGAATCCCTGCCACCTTGCGACCCCCACCACAAGCCTCATCACTGCCGGAAGTCCGAAAAGTCCGCCAGAGAACCCTTTCTTATGCTGTTTCGCCATCGACCATAATCCCTTGATTATTGCAGTTGTTTAGCCTAGAAAGTATAGTTTATAACTTGTGTTTCTAGCTTTCTACTTTAGTACACCTTTGCTTTATTAGTGGCTCGCAACCGTGCAATATCATATCCATATAAATAAACAAAAGCTGGAGAGTATGGACACATCACATATAAGCACAGCCATTATTTTTAGCAAGCATAGAAATAGCTAACGCTGAGCATTTCTCAACACTACACCACAGTACAGATATAGCAACTTACCGTCAGTCGCTAAAGGGCCTTTTACCGACCCACCATAAGTCGGTAAAAGTCTTTGCCGACTTTTAGGATTGGTCGGTATAAGTGGCGTCGGTAAAACTTTTACCGACCGACCATCTTTTACCGACCAACCATCAGTTGCTGATTCTGAAGAAATATCGACCCAAGGTAGGATGCTGCTTACTACATTTAGTGACCAACTCCATCGCCAATAATATTTTCTCTCAAAAAAAAGGCTATTGTTTCTTTCACCTGATGTTCATGGAGGTAATAAATAAAGATGCAACACAGTTTTTGAGATAGAATCATTCAATTGAACAAAGGAAAAATACAAATTACTCTCCAATATGAACATTGATTACTCTTGAATATGATCATTCTATCATCGTACAACATGGGAAACTATCTAAAAATACTCTCAGAAGTTACAGTTTACTGACCTAAACTAGTTAACTAACATTGATTACTCTAGGCAATGCTCAAAAGATCCTTGGAGCAATGACTTCAACCTCAACCCATAGTTGTCCTTGACCAGCAGTAACAGATACCTACATGGCAATTTCAAAATTGAAACCCAATAAGGTTCATGTAACGATTACCGTTCCAAAATAGGTATTCAGCATGGGATATAAGAAGATTAAGCTATAACAACTACAATTCCAAGTACTGATTGGTTGGGAAAAGATATAGGTACACTACAGAGCTACTTATATCAACTACTCCTAGTACAGAATAAAGTGATATATCATCAAAACTTGCAGCAGCTTTTACTTGTATAAAAGAAAAAAAATCAAGTGACAATCAGATATTTGCACATGCCTTTCATAAATTGAGAGTTAATCCTTTGATGTTATATCAACATCAGCTATTAATCCTTTGTCACCGGTACCAATAGTTGTTTTCATAACTTGCATGTTGAAGTGAGCAAACTTTAAAGAAGCAAAACAGAGGCTTTTCAAAAAACCAGAATCCAATATCTTCCAACCTTCAGTAATTGAACGAGGAGGGGAAACTGACCTACAGTGACACATAACTTCACGTTGTTATCAATATCCTATAACCAATTAACAACTATGTTGCAAAATAACAAATCATAACATTAAGTTAGATATCAGTGCATCACACTCCTTTATAACATTACCATGGAATAAGTAAATATAGCATCACAATGATACAAGTCCTGAATCAATGAGTGGCAATGTAAAGTTCATGGCATGTACTGACCTTGGTTCTCAAAATGTACAGCAGCTGCAGTATGAAGTCGCCGTCCCTTTCAGTTCAAATCGCAGTGCTCTGAGCAATTTTTAATTCTCATTCTGAGTTCCAATCCTTTGTCTCCTCAGAAAAAAGAAATAAATCAGCAACTAATTCCGAAAGCCACACACCTGAAACTTCTACAAAGTATTCCATTCTAATTTATTTGCACTTTTGCAGCACATGCAATTTCTCTCTACCTAAAATTAGCCCCAGTACAAGGCTGTCGAACAGTCACAGCTAAAAACAAGCATGCCAACTGAATGCATAAGTGAAAAAAAATAGAAGAACAAGCAACCCCGTACAATCTACTCCCTCTGTTCAACATTAGATGTCGTTACAGGAAATGGGGGAGATATCAAGGAGGTGTGATTTTTACCCTGCTACCCTTCCTGCCATGCTCCTGTACAATTACTGGTACCAATTGATGCTTGGGCCCACCGGATGGGAGAATGGCATGTCTATGCCACTACACAGCACAAAGAGACCAAATTTGACCAAATTTTACAGCTCTGGCGCCAGAAAACGCAAAGTAAACACAAAGTTGCCGCCAAACCAACACGCAAAAGCAACAAAATACATTGGCGCTCAAACGTTTTGAACTCAGCGCTCCAAATTTCCATCCACTGGCTACAAATAAGGCCACTAGCAGTCAGGTCCTCATTTCTTCACCTGCTCATGTATCTTCTCATCTCATTCTCCTAATCAGCCATGTCATTTGATCTAAATAATCCCCCAGATTATTTGGGAGATGAGGACATGCCACCTGCGGCAGGAGGAGAAGATGGTGACCCACATATGGTGGCTGGAGGTGGGAACATGGCGCCTGCACAAGGAGCTGAAGGTGGTCCAGTGGTGGCAGCAGGAGATGGTGGTGTAGAAGGACCCGGCATGTTTGACTTGAACATGGATCCTGATCTGGAAGAAGAAGAAAATGCAGAGTCAGGTGCCATCTCAGTACTTGCAATTTGCTACTGCATTTGTTCTTTTTAGTACTCCTATTTCTTTTGTTGCTCAAACAATCATGTTGCTACCTGTAACTTCTTAAGTTTTTTTTTTTGTTGCTCAAACAATCATGTTGCTACCTGTAATTTCTCAAGTGTATGTAAAAAACAGATATGAATAGGTGTGATTTGTTACTGCATTTGTCCCTTTTTGCTCATGTTGCTAAAACAATCATGTTGGTAGATGTAAGTAAGAATCAGTATATTTATTATCCAGATGTGCAAATCTTTTAGACAAATCTCATGATTCACAGGTGATGCAAACATTGAACAACATACTGAAGGTACAAACAAAAAACGGTTTGCAAACAACCAGCAAAGAAATGCAGCTTATCAGAAACTACTTGCATTAAGTAATAGTGGCAAGCTTGATCCGGACTGCACACAAATTGTTGCTGCAACCTATGGACTGCACCGTCGCACAGTGCAGCGCCTTTGGAAGGACCACAAAGTGCAGACTGCAGCTGGTTTACAAGTGAATATTGACCACAAGAAAACAAATCGAGTTGGTCGCAAGAAACTGGAGATTGATTTCTCACAAATCACATCAATTCCCTTGGAAGAAAGAAGTACTCTCAGAGCACTTGCACATCGTTTGAATGTTAGTGTGGGCACTTTACACAAGAGATTCAAGATGGGTATGCTTGGGCGCCATTCAAGCACACTGAAGCCTTGTCTTAAGGATGAAAACAAAAAAACCCGCCTACGGTTTTGCTTGTCCATGCTAGAGCACACTTCAATCAACACAGCCCCAAAATTCAAGGATATGAAAAATGTACTGCATATTGATGAGAAGTGGTTCCAAATGACCAAGAAAAAGAAGAAATATTACTTACTTCCTGAAGAGGAAGACCCCCACCGTGCAGTGCAAAACAAAACTGCATAGGCAAGATGATGTTTCTAGCAGTGTTGGGGCTGCCATTGTATGATGACCACGGAAATGAAATATTTTCAGGGAAAGTTGGCATGTTCCCTTTTGTTAAAGAGGTAAAATGATTTCAGTGTTGTTGCAATTTCATATTCACCCATTTGTGTCACTAAATTTTGCATGGTTTTTGTACAGGAGCCAGCTGCAAGGTCAAGTGTCAATAGGCCAAGAGGGACCATGATTAAAAAATCTGTTATTGTTAATAGAGCAGTGATGAAGGAATATATGATTACTAAGGTCCTGCCTGCAATAAAAGCTAATTGGCCAGTAGAACGAGCCGGGGAGACCATATACATCCAACAGGACAATGCTAGAACTCATGTGACACCTACGGACCCTGACTTTTGTGCAGCTGTGCAAGAAACTGGATTGGACATCCGTTTGATGCAGCAGCCACCTAATTCACCTGATATGAACATCCTAGACTTAGGATTTTTCAGCTCCATTCAATCCTTGACAGATAAAAAGACTCCAAAGACCATAGAACAACTTATTACAATGTTGAGAAGGAGTACAATGAGTACGACATGTACAATGTTAAAAGGTGTTCTTAACCTTGCAAGGTTGCATGATAGAGACCATGAAGCTTGGTGGTGGCAATAGGTACAAGATACCTTATATGAACAAGGATCGACTTGAAAGGCTAGGCATACTTCCCTCGCAGCTGTCATGTGATCTGAGCTTGGTGCAGAGTGCGAGAGTCATTCTAGGAGAGTGATCGATGGAGATAGAGCAGCAACATATTTTGTGCATATGGTGCTAGTGCAGCATGTATATTTTGTGGTTATGGTCCTAGTGCAGCATGTATATTTTGTGCTAGGACAGCAGGATATTAGTAGGTGATGTGTAAGACATCAACATATCAGTAGTTGATGGTGCTAGGGCATCAGGCATATTTTGTGCAGATGAAGTTAGGCAAGCAACATGTTCTGCGTAGATGGTGTTAGTGCAGGACCATATTTTGTTGCTGCAATTATTTTGTAATGGCAGATCATTGCAATGGCAGGACATTGTCACAAATCAGGCTTTCATTTACTTTATGCATTCATAATTCAAAAACGAATGAAAAAGTGAGCTGCAATATAGGAGTACCTTGCTAATGGCTGTGATTCGTAGTCCAGCTCTTCCTGTGAATCAGGCAGGAGATCATCCATGGAGTCCGACACGAGCTCTTCCGTGAAGTCAGGCACGGGCTCGTTGATGGACTCCCTGATCACCGCCTCCCTCGTCGATCCCCCAAAAAGTGGTTGTGCCCATGGATCATTCGGATACAGCATCGGTGGTGGCGAGTCATCATCAGGGAGGTACGGCAGCATGGCAACCGCTCGCCGTATCGCTGCTGCACTGGCTCGCCTAGATGCCGCTTCCGCCACAACCGACGCCGCTTCCACCACAGCCGACGCCTCAGCTGCTCCTGCAGAAGACGCCATCGATGCAGGTCGAGAATATGGCGTGCTTGCAGCCGCGCCACTTTCCCTCGACGCAGCTCGCCCTCTCTTCTTCCTTGCCGCGGACCGAAGCCTCCTCTGATGGTCGGTCCAATCCTGCCGCCGCTGGCCCCCACGCGCTGCAGCAGCTTCGTTCGACGCACCCTCGCGTCCCATGACGCACTCTTAAACCCGTCCTCGCTGGAGCTGCCTTCCCTGCCACTGCCGCCGCTACCATGGCCGATCTGAGGGCGCGGACTGGAGCACCGGGGGCGGACTAGATCTTCGGGCACGGAGCGGCCTGGATGGACCGGTCGCGGCGGCGCGGGCTGCACCGGTCGCGGCGGCGCGGGCTGGACGGGTCGCGGCAGCGCGGCGACCTGCAGCAGGGGCGTGGGAGCGGACCAGCAGGGGCAGCGAACGGCGCGAGGTGGCCGGAGCGAGGTGGCCGGAGCGGCAGCGAACGGCGCGAGTTGGCCGGAGCGAGGTGGCCGGACCGCTCGATTTGTGGTGATCTGCTGGGATTGCTGTTGAGGAAGAAACAAGAGAGAGAGGAGAGAGAGAAGGGGGCGCAGCGCGCGGTGTGAGAGAAGAGGGAGGAAGGGAGACGACCGGTTCACATGGGCTGCCTGACGGTGGGAAATGATGAGGGGCAGTATTGGAAGTTTGACGTGAGATGCTGCGTGGGGAAACGGGAACGACATGTAAAAGGAGAAAATTGAGAACCCAGAACGACATCTAATGTTGAACAGAGGGAGTAGTTCAGACCCTGCATATATGCTAGAGCCAAAGAACTCACTGGGCTTCCGTGATGCCTGAATCTGAAAACAAAAGGCATGGCGAGGTGAGCTAGGTTGGTGGCCGCTTCTTGCACCAGATCCAGGCTGCGCGATGCGCGGTTCGCCGTGTGCTGCGGAGGGCGGGGAGGGTCACCTCGACGCGCTGCTGCTCCGCGGCGGATGGGAGAGCGGTGGTGGTGGGGGGAGGCACGGCGGCAGGGACCCGCCGCGATGTGCGGAGGCAGGTGGGGCGGCGGCGGCGAGTGAAGTGCGGCAGAAGATGGAGATGGGGAGCAGGGTAGAGTGTGGAGGAAGGACGGGTAGGTTTTTTAGCTTGCTGGGCCTTGGGCTTTTGTTTGCCGAGCTGATTGACTAGGCTTCGGGAGCAAAGATTTTTGCCGACCCACTGTTCGACGTGTAAATCAGGAATTGCCGACCCATGTTGGGACGTTACCTATAAAAACTATTACCGATGATGGGTTAGCAAAACGGGAATTACCGACGAATGGTTAGTAGGTAATCTTTACCGACCAATGGTTGATCGGGAATGGTCCATTTTTACCGACTGTTGTGGGTCGGTAATTTTGTGCTGTGGTGTAGTGCAGTACATATCATTATCACCACATAACATCTGAAAGAAATTCTATCAATCTGAAATAGTTCACTTACAAAGCACTCAGATACTCCAGCTCTCCAATTCTCGGTGATAGAACTCCAGTGAATCCCATAGAAGCCAATTTTCTTCAGGAGGGTAAGACCAATGCAAAACAAATTAGATGCCCAATTAATAGATGTGCAGACATGCGTGTTCGAAATTGGGACAACCGTATGATGGCATATCAAATATTCTGTAGGGACATTAATTTTGATTAACTAATACTCGATGTTTTTATTTACAAGCTGCCCGGTCTCTAGATATTCAAAAAACTGGACTTGGTTTATTTGTCTCGGGGAGATAGCCTTTATGTATATATTAATACTGAACCATGATAATGAGTTCGTACGCAATTACTCCTAGATGTTGTTGGTAATGAGTTCTTACGTCATTATTTGTTCGGACGTAAAGGTAACCCTAAACCATAAAGCTGTTGAGGAAGATAATAAAATTAAATGTATCCTATTAAAAGCTGTCGGCTACTCAAAATGAGAAATACTAAACTATTGGCCACCTGAGAAAAATGAGAAATACTAAACTAGATGCCGGAGCGTCTCATCTTCCTCGAGGAGTCGAGTGTGCGACGTGAGGTAGCTGGTCCTCGCAAGCCCATGTTCTGCAGAATCGAGGTCCTACTCGCCAGAAACAGAGAAATTAACTTGATTAGCCTCCTCCAACTGGGTAGTTGTCGAGTTGTGAGTCGGGTCGTTGGTTGGGTTGCCGGTCGGGTTGTATTTCTCACTCTCTCTTCTTCTTAATGAAAAACGTGCCCCGCACGTTCTACAAAAAAAAAAGCCTCCTCCAACTCTGCTAGAGCAACCGTTCAGACTGGCCAGCACCAGGATTGAAATCCTCATCACCAGCCTCATTGGGTTGAGAGATTTTGCCCATGCATTCCTAGACAGCCGATTTGGACATGTGCACACCTGCCGGGGACTAGGAAGTGGGAACTCGTCGATGCTGCACGCACGCTGGGGCAACGGATGAACCTGTTGTACGATGGATTTCAAGAACTGGTTGCCGCCTCAGTAGATGAAACTTCCCATCTGGCGTTCGAGAAGCGTTCGATCGCTTAGAGCATCCCTAATGAGTATATTTTACTGCCAAGAGAGAGAGCGGCTAGCTCTTCGTAGTCTCTAAACAATAACAGGAAATTAAAAAATGAACCCCACAATCTTATCTTTAACTTAACAACAAAGTCCTGAGTCAGGAATTATAACAGCAGGTGCACCAAAGAAAATAATTAACATTCGCAAATAAATGCCTCTGAAATGGTACTCCTACTTGGAGTCGCTTAACACTTTTAAAGCTCGTTGTAGGGAATGTACAGTGTAAACTGACCAATCAAATATAGCTCTAAGTGACCTATGACAATATAATGACAAAAAATGAGATGTTTTTCATCAAGAAGAAAATAGAGACCCAAATCCGACTTGAAGAGAAATTAACCTGGGTGGCAGAGGTCCAAACAAAACCTAGCCACCTACTAGCTGAGCTAGGCTCAGTTTCCTACCCAAAATAGTACTCTCTCCGTTTTTATTTCTATGACGCAATTGACTTTTCGTTGAACTTTGACTAACAATATATAATTATGTAATTAGTTGCTTAACGTGAAATCAGTATCATTAGATCTATCACCAATCACTTTAAGGTTAACCTATATATTTAGCTTTTTGCATAAATATTTATAGATAAAACGAATGATCAAAGTAATGAAAAAAGTCAACTACGTCATATAAATAAAAACATAGGGAGTATGAGTGAAGAGAAATCTCAAACAACTACTGCAACTTACACTTCGATAACATTGTTGTTTATGTCACAAGTGACATAACTGAAAAGACAGCCCGAAACATCCTTAGAGGTCCAATCAGAAAGCTGATTGCTGCCGGTAGCTTTCAGTTTCAGCTTCATGTCGTACAACGCAAGACCTAAGCAAACACAAAACACTTCTTTGGTATTCAACAAAATTGTGTGCATATTAAGCAGAGATTATGAGCGTAAAAAAAGGATGAAGGTTGAAGATATGTACAAATGATATTCATGCAAGCGAACCTTGAAGATCAGATGCTGAAAACGGGAGCAAAGATGATGTAACAAATAGAATGATGCTGAGCAGCTCCATCTTCTTCTACGGTGGCAGCCGACCCCAAGGAGCTTCCAAACAAAGGGGGGTGTGACGAAGCGCCGAGCGAGACCTCCATGGCGAGCGCGAACGGCACGTCGGGGAAGCCGGCCGTCGACGGGGAGGAGCAGGAGCGGGGAGAGGGAGAGGAGAATGAGAGATGGCAACGGCTGTGTAGAAATAAGGCATCGGAAGGCGCTGGAATTTAATACCGCTGTGGTGTGATGTAGCGCTGAAATTATTCGGCGCACATTAGACTTACCAGGGCGCTCGCGGACGAGTCGCTTGTGTCGTTGCTTGCTTTTTTCTTTTTGGATTGACTCCATATGCCGTTCAGTCTGTCCAAGAGCATCACCCGCCTTTGCATAACTAGCTCATCAACCCGTGCTCTTGCACGGGCTAGTAATTTTAGAAAGTGTGTATATAGTAGAAATTTATGTCAAAATATTCGCACATACTGTTTGCAAAATAAATTACCTCAGTTGTTAAAACTATCTTATTTTTCTCAAATAAACATGAGAACTAAGCAATGTTTTTTTTTGAGATGCGAACTAAGCAATGTTGGATTAGTAAAGAGATGAATGAATTTTACATTATAACTGCTCATTCCAAACAATGATGCATACTGTTTCCATATAATCTATGGGTCAACGCACTTATTTTTGTTATCGTATTAATTACTGACACGCTTCCACTTTTTTTTGCGAAAAGGGAATTTCATTGATATTAAGCATATTACATCCTTAGATTACATAAGCCACCCAAACAACGCCAACTTCATTGCCGCAAATTCCACTTGACTCAGTTTATGTTGATTTGTATGCTTGGACTCTCCAATATTGATTATCGCTCTATTTGACTCAGTTTATGTTGATTGGTATGCTTGGACTGTCCAATATGATTATATATACAGCAAAAATAAAATAGCAGCACATACAGGCCGGTCCATTCAATAGAATTTAATCGCTCACTTCTCTTCTGTCTTGTAAACAGATTGCAGATAATGAATAGTAGTGAATCAAATCATTGTTTTTGGGATTGGAGAATTGTAGAAGTACAAACTCAACCTATTCTAAAGCAGCGGAAAAAAAATTGAACTATCTCAGCAACCTTGATTTGAACCATAATTATTCAACTGCTAAACCTGCCTGCTTAATATTTTTCATTACTCAGCAAAATAGTGAAATGTCCACATATTAAGACAAACGGTCAAATGTGATGTATGAAAGTAAAAAAAGTGTGTATATTTTAGAATGGAGGGAGTATAATTTATAATTACAAAAAGTTCATTTTATTCCCTCCGATCCCGAACAGTTCACTTTGTCCGTTTCACACTCTAAACAAATGATGGCTCATTTTGCTCCCAAAAAAATTTCATTTGGTGCGATATACACCTATTAAGGTACTTTTTTTCTCTCAGTCTACAAGTGAAATTTGAAGCTTAGATTTTGCATGACGATATTCCCACAATATATACCCTATGTTAACATAATTTTAAATTATTATATAATTTGAATGCATATATTGTTAATTGCAATTAAACCATGTAAACAATATAAAAAATTATGTAATAATTATTTTTGCATATAGGCTGTCGTGTGAGTTGTCATCTTGTAAAATTTGAGCTTCAAATTCCACTTATAGGGCTGAGAAACAAAAAGACAAACTTTAATTCGGGGAGTAAATGAGTCATCATATTGTTTTGAGGGTGAAGCGAACAAAGTGAGTTGTTCGAAAGAGTAAATACTAAAGTATAGGGGAAAACGGACAACTAAAAGTGCTGAGGACTTCAGATCTAATCAGGGCCTAACATGAGTATTTTGGCTATTTCTGCTTGACTGCAAGTCTAGTCACCGCTGATAATCGTGTCTTCCATACCCTCAGCCAAAAGCAATCCCGCGTGCCACTGATGGCTTTGGCACATCTTTCTTTTCTCCTCTTATTCTGTCCTGTGCAAGTACAACCCGCGTGCCACTGATCTTTTTAAAAAAGATAATGTCTTGCCACCGATCTGTAAAGAGAAAATTACAAATCATCAAACCTGTCTCATCGAGCTGGGAGCATGGAAGACGCGGTGCGAGGCGTGATCCTGTCGCTCATCATGTGGGATGCCACGCAGGAGTGCCAACACATCCTTCATGGTCGGTCGGTCATGGGGGCGCGGGTTTGCACACAGTAGCGCGATGCGCAGAGCTTGCAGCATCTCTTGGACCTTCGTCTCTTGCTGGCCCCGCAACCTTGCATCAACGATCTCCACAGGGTCACGCCTCTGGCCAAGGTGATCGCGCGCCCAATCAACCAAGCTTTGTCCCTCACCGACTGCTGAGTCCAGTGGGCGTCGCCCGGTGATAATCTCGAGTAGTACCACTCCGAAACTGTACACGTCGCTCTTGGTTGTGACATTGGCCACACATTCTGCATCGATGTTAGATCTCAGCCATCTACCCCACTTAGTGCTACCTGGTTGTGGAACTAGCTAGGTAGCATATTATGGTACGTACCTGGAGCGATGTAGCCGTAGGAGCCAGCGAACTGCGGAGGCGATGGATGATGATTGGTGCCATCGACGTCGGCGAACCTGGCCAAGCCAAAGTCGGCGAGACATGCCTCGTAGCGGTCATCGAGGAGGATGTTTTCGGCCTTGACGTCTCGGTGGATGATCCCTGGCACGCAGTCATGGTGCAAGTACACTAGGCCCTCGGCCACACCTACGGCGATAGTGAGCCGCAACTCCCACTCCACTACGGCGGCATTGCCGTGAAGCAGGCCGCCGAGGGTGCCGTTAGGGAGGTAGTCGTAGAACAGGAGGCAGGTGCGGCGGTTGGCTGCCCACCCCAGCAGCCGGACGATTGTTGCGGTGGCGCAAAGGGGAAGCACGCTAATCTCGCAGGAGAACGCGTCCTCGATAGATGCCTCGTTGCAGGACTGGAATTTCTTCACGGCGATCGTCGTGCCGGGGGATGACGGAAGGTTCGCGCGGTACACCGCACCGGACGACCCGTGGCCGATGACATTCGCTGACGTGAGACTGCGGGCCACGTCTGCAATGCTCATTTCCAGCGCCTGGTATAGCGTGACTTCCCACGGCGGCGACATCTCGCCGTCCTTGTCCCCGCCGCGCCGTCGCCGCCAGAAGAGGGCGAGCGTCGTGGCCACGAGGAGTATGGCAATAGCGCAAAGCACCACAGCAATCGCGGTCCTCCCGCGCTTGCCATCACCGGCGCACTGGGGGAGGCACAGTGCTGGATTCCCCTCGATGTCGCTCGTGGGGAGCTCCGCGAAGAACGCCGTCTCCGGTAGCCGGCCGGAGAAGCCATTGAAGGACACGTTGAGTACCACAAGGTTCTGGAGCGCGGACAGCGGCTGGAGATCGCCGGAGAGCTGGTTGTGCGAGACGTCGAGCACTCTGAGCCCAACAAGCGTGGCGAACTCCGCCGGTATCGTGCCAAAGAAGCTGTTGCAGCTGAGGTTGAGAGTAATCTCCTGCCCTTGGATATTGCTGATGCTCCCCGGAATCTTGCCGGAGAGAGAGTTGCCACTGATGTCGAGGAGCTGGAGCTGGGAGCACGACCCGATTTCTGGTGGTATCTGCCCGACAGCCTATTGCCGCTGAGAATGAGCTTCTTCAGGGACTTGGCCATGCCGATATCTGACGGAAGCGTTCCAGTGATGTTGTTGTAGGAGAGGTCGAGGAACTGGAGTAAAAGCAAGTCCTGGAACAGCGTAGACGGGAGCTCGCCAGCGATGGTGTTGTCGTGAAGGTCCAAGGAAGTGAGATTCCGGCACCCGGATATCTGTGTGGTAACGTGCCGGACAGCAGGTTTGAGCCGAGGTCAAGGACTTTGAGGTGTACAAGCTTAGCAATCTCGGCCGGTATCACGCCGGCGATTTGGTTGCCGCCAGCCTCGAACTTAACGAGAGACGTGCAGTTAGCAATCTCTGGTGGCAACTCACCGGACAGGTGGTTGTTGTCGACCAGCAGCCGGCCCAGCAGCGGCAGCCGGAATAGCGACCGCGGGATGGGACCGGCCAGCGCGTTGTTGGACAGGTGGAGCGACTCAAGTCTCTGCAGGCACCGGCCAAGCTGCGGCGGGATGCTGCCCATGAACTGGTTGTTGGAGAGCCAGAGCAACGAAAGATCGCTGCACCGGGCGAGCTGTGACGGCACCATGCCTGAGAGCTTGTTCGAGTCGAGTGCCAGCGACCACAACGACGATAGGTTGCCGATAGACGCCGGGACGTGGCCGGTGAGCCCATTGGCCGATAGGTCCACGTCCCTGAGCTTGGTGCACGACCCTACCCTCCGGCGGGATCACGCCGACGAGCTGGTTGTTCCACAGAAGCAGCGTCTTGAGTTCTTGAGTCCGCCGAGCTGCGCGGGGATGGAGCCCGATAGCACGTTCATGTAGAGGTAGATGTCCTCCAGGCTGCTGCACTGGCCGAGCTCCGGGGGTATCGGGCCGGAGAGCTTGTTAATGCTGAGGTCGAGCTTCTGCAGCGACCGACAGGTTGCCCAAAGACGTTGGGATGTGGCCGGTGAGGCTGTTGAGTGCCAGTACCACCCTGCTAAGCTCGGACACGACCCAAGTTCTGGCGGGATGATGCCGACGAGCTGGTTCTCATACAGCATCAGGACCTTGAGCTTCTTGAGCCAGCCGAGCTGCGCCGGGATGGACCCGGACAGCGCGTTCTCGCCTAGGTAGAAGTTCTCCAGGCTGCTGCACTGGCCGAGCTCCGGCGGTATCGGGCCGGAGAGCTTGTTGGCGCTTAGATCCAGCCACAACAGCGACGACAGATTGCCCAAGGACGTCGGGATGTGTCCGGTGAGGTTGTTGAAGTCAGTTCCACGTCGGCGAGCTCGGGACACGACCCGAGTTCTGGCGGGATGATACCAACGAGCTGGTTTTCATACAGCCACAGTGTGGTGAGCTTCTTGAGCCCGCCGAGCTGCGCCGGGATGCACCCGGACAGCGCGTTCCCGTTTAGGTCGATGAACTCCAGACTGCTGCACTGGCCGAGCTCCGACGGAATCGGCCCGATAGCAGCGCCGTGTGGATGGCCAGCATGGTGAGGTTCTTGAGCTGGCCCAGGCTCGTCGGCAGCGGCCCGGTTGATGCTGGTTTTGCTGAGGTTGATCTTGGTGAGCCCGGAGCAGTTGCCAATCTCCGTGGGGAGCGATCCCTGGAGTTTCTTGTTTTGGGCCGCCGTCGAACATCTCGAGGCGGACATCCGGCCGATGGCCGCCGTTATCTTGCCGGCGAGCTGGTTCTCGTAGAAGATGAACTCACGCAGCGCACTGAGGTTGCCGATGGCGTCCGGGATGACGCCCTCCAGGTTGTTGCTGTAGAGGTACAGCGTCTCGAGCTTGCTCCCCGGCCGGCACAGGCCCGGCGTATCGGCCCCGTGAGCGCATTGTCGCTAAGGTCAAGATGCACCAGCACCGGCAAGCTCGCCGAGCTCCGGCGGGATTGACCCCGTCAGGTTGGTGTCGGTGGGACGAGCTGCGCCAGCGTGGCGCCATAGCGCTCAGGTTGGCGGGCACCCCGCCGAACAGATGGACTGATTCTAGGTTGAGCCCCGTGACGCCTCCGCGGGCGTTGCAGGTCACGCCTGTCCACCGGCACGCGACGCGTTGTTCGGCTTCCAGTCCGCCAGCACGTCGCGGCCCGCGCAGCGTCGCTTTCCATGCCAGCAGCGCCGCACCCTGCTCGTCCACGGCGACGGCGCAGCCCACGCACAGCATCACGAGCGGCGCACCATGGGCTGCCATTTGCTTCTTCTGCTCATCGCTCCAGCAGTCGTACCGCACACTAGCAACAGCAATCTTGTCTCAGTAATGTGGAATTCCTAAGTACAACCCAACAGCAATTTTGGTCCTTGCTTGTGTAGCTGTAGCTGTACGAGAAGAGGGAGGGATGTTTATATTGGGCCAAGACAGGAAGAGCGCGAAGTGCCCCCACACACATTGTGCTAGCAATGCTTTAGGTGTAAAAAAAAAAAAAGAGCATGGCTTAGCTCCACCATCCCCCCTGACTAGTGGACGACTGGACGTCAACCGGTGTATCATAAAGTATCATAAAGTAGCTTTATGTCCCACTCGGGATGCAAAATTTGAATGAGGTAAAAGATTGACTTAAGTTTAGCCTCTAAGTCAGTCCAACAAATATACTTTCAACTAACCGCGCGCACGTCAAAATACTTGAATCCCAAGGCAGGTTCATGAAGAGAGGCTAAAACTAAAGACCGAACAGCCTTGAGTTTGATGAGCTCATCAAACAGTGGAGATCTCGGCCTTTCTTTCTCGAGTTTCTAGCTGCAGATTTCTGGGTTCCCACTTGCTTATAATTTGTTCGTGGGATCCTACCACGATACAAGACAAAAGTGCGCCGAATATTTCGAAAAGTTGCCCAATTCCCTTTTTTATTTTATTTTATTTTATTTTGGCCGCATGCAGTGCAGTTCAATGGATTACATTGACCGTAGGATCGATGGACCCCCGACGGTCACCCAGAGTGCTCATGTACAATACCGTGAAGCGTGATGAGGCCGGGGGAAAAAAATCTCGGCCAGCGACTACAATTCTCCACTACAAGCAAGTAGTTACTCCAAGATGCAAGAATGGTGAAGGTTTGTAAACAAAGCTAGAGTAGTGCAGCCCTGAGCAGTCGGGAAAGAATGGAGAAAGGGGGGAGGACGTGTCCTGGGTGGTTAGCGCGCCCCCCCCCCCCCCCCCCCCCCCCCCCCGCGCACCCCCCCCCCCCCCCCCCCCCCCTGCGCCCTCGTTCGGCCTCCCCGCTCGCTCCGCGGTCACCCCGGCCCCGGCGACCACCCTCCCTCCTTCTCCCCCACCAGCAACCCAACCAAGCCGACGACCATCAACTCTCAGACTCGACCGCCCACCGACGCAGTTCGCACCCAGCCCCCACCACCACACCCCACCCCCATCTCCTTTGCCATCGCTGAGCCCTGAAAGGTGGACTACTCCTTTCACGCCGAGCCCGTACAGCTACAGAAGCAGCCAGTATTGCGGCGCCAAACAGCTTGACTTCAAGGCGGCACTGCTTTCCACGCCAACAGCCTCACCGCCCTCTTCAATGCGCACCAGCACGGCCATCCTCCATCAAAGGTAAAAGGCAACTTTAAACTCCTGACCAGTCCGGCTAGACAAGGCAGCAGAGGCTGCGCTCTGTTCTTGTGGTGCCGGAAAGGAGCTCCCTCCACTCTACCTTTTCCCACTGTTCAGCGCGTCGTTCCTCCCGTGAAAGTCTGGCGACCGTGGCGAGGCCAGCCGCCGCAAATGGTCACCCTGACCATGACAGCCAGGATGGCAGGAGGTCGCGCGCAAGTCGATGCGACGTACGGCAACTGTGCCACCGCCCACGCGGCAGCGGCCATTGCACGCCTGACTCACCTGGCCTGCCGATCATCGGCCCTCTGTGTTCGGGCGCCTCGGGACCTCCATCCCGGAGCTCTTCAAAAGGCATGCGGGCGGTGTCTTCAAGTGCCACGCCTCCGACCACCAAGTTGCCGACTGCAGAGACCCCCCTCGTGCACCTTTGCTTCCACTCTGGCCATCATGCCCGCCACTGCAAAGCTCCGCCCGCTCAACCACCAGGATCCAACGCCGTCTCACCGCCCACACCGCCGCCGCCGCCGTAGTCAACCACCGCCGACCGCAACCGAGTTCCCTCCCCTCGCCGCCATGCCACCCCCTGCGTCACTTCCCTCCTGGCCATGCTCAGCGCCGCCCCTCACGCGTCGAGGCCTGTGCGGCCTACACCACCGAGCTCATTGCGGAGGAGGTGAAGTGCACTTGCTGCACCGTCGTCGGCGTCTTGGTGCGCAACGACGAGTGCCTGGTTCGTCTCACGCGACCACGCGCGAGCCGCCATGGAGGAGCGCTCCTCATCCCGGGAGGTGAGATGGACATCTCCGTCCACTACCCAAACGGGTTCCGGCTCCTGTTCTCTAATGAACGCCTCCTGACCATGCCCTCTCCTGCCCGAATGGCGTCGACCTCGGGGGTGCCTAGATGCACTTCCTCCCCTGGACGCGCATGGTGAACGCCGAGGCTGCTGACCTCAAGTTCAAGATGCGGCTCTGCACCGAGGGCGTCCCGCCCCAGGCCCAGCACCGGAGACGCTCAAGGTGCTGTTCGATCCGAACACATTGATCGAGTGCATCGACCGCCCCAACAACGACACAGAGTCGGCCTGCTGCTGCGTCAAGCTCTGGACTGGTAATTCGAATGGCTTCGCCAAGGAGGGCTCGCTCCGCCTGGATGAGTCCCTCGATCGTGGTCCCTACCGGCGTTCGTGGCGGAGCCCAGTGGGACTGCTGGGCTACGAGGTCGTCATCCACGTCGACTACATCCTCGACTATTCACCGCCGGCGACGCCTTTAGCTACCTGGCCCATGCGCTACCAAAAAACTACCGACTGGACTGTGCTGGCACCCCTCTACGACCACCCAATTCCGACGCTCCAGCGCGATATCTATGATAGATGGGTGGCCGGCCAGCATGGCCGTGATCGCTCCCCCCGTCACCAGATGCTGGGAATGGTCGCCTCAACGGCGGCCTCGATGCTCCGGCGCTGTTAGCGGCCGGCGGCGACGCCGTGGCCACTGCAAACGGAGGAAACGGAACGGGGCAGCGCCGCGTCGACTACGGCGGCTCTTCCTCACGTGCGCCACAAGGCTTCGGGCATACGGCTCAGCGCTACGTGCCAAGGGCGGCGCTGACAATGAACCAGCCCCCCCCCCCACTCATCTCCACCACGTGACCCCACACCCCACACACCACACCGCGTGCCCGACAAGTTTCGGCTTCTTCTGGTGTCGCAGGTTCGCAGTCTGGGCGCATGCAACTACACAGACATGGCAGCACGGTTTGACCTGCATGCGCTTCGTCACGCTCTCCCCAAGACCCGATGCTGTTGGAGTCGACGCTAACCGCCTGGCTCCATGGCTCGCCCCCAACACCTCTTGGGCTGGGCCTCTCGGGGCGCAGCCCGGCATGCTGCTTGGCCCGGACGGGGAACCCTGGGCCTCCCCTACCACGACGCTTCCGGCCCTACCCTTTGGCCCACTCGACGGATGGCCACGGATAGTTCCTACTGGCGGACAGCCCCGGCCCAGTAGCAGGGGATCAAGTGGCGGCCCTCGACGAGGACGCTGGGGACGTCGCTCTGCCGGCCGGGTCTCCTCAACTCACCGCCCGCACGACGACCTCGCTTGCAACCCGGCGACTACACCGGCAAACCACTGTGATCCACAGTTCGTTGACGCCATCACGACGCCCCCACCGGCTCCGGCTCTTCCTCACGCACCTCCCCCAGCGCCACCCTGCAGACTCCTGCCGAGCTCCCCCCCCCCCCCCCCCCCCCCCCCCCCCCGGCCACGCCGGCGGCGCAACGCCGCTACAGTGAGCGGCAGCGCATCGCCAGGGCAGCGGCACCACCCATGCAGACCACAGCTGATCGACGATCAAAGCCAAGAAGAAGCAGATAGGAACGCAGCATGTGTGCACGCCTGTAGAACTCAAGAAGCAGCAGTGTTTGTCCAAGTACTCCGGCAAGAACAAGCTGCAGGCACAGCCAGCCTTTGATGATCTGCTGCATGGGGCAGCGAGCGCGCCGACCCATTAGGGCGCTCTGATCATTTTGTTGCCAAATCTGTTTCAATGTTAGCTAGCAACCTCGTTACTTTATGTTGGTCTGTGGTATATGTGGTAGTGCAATTTCGTGTGTGCGTCTGTTTGCTGTTCCAACAATGATGCTTGTCAGCAGTCAATGTCAACAACTGGTGTCAGTTCTTATCAATGATTAGTGACCGCAATTGCATTGTTTTCAATTGGAATGTCCGTGGTTTGAATCAGCCGGCACGACGGCAGGTGGTCAAAGATTTGATACGTGATCATCATGGGACTGTCATATGCCTGCAGGAAACTAAATTGGCAGTGGTGGATGACAGTGTAGTCTGTAGCACTTTGGGAAGTCAGTTTTTGGGAAATTATGCGGCAATACCGGCAGATGGTGTAAGGGGTGGTGTGATCATTGCTTGCTCGCAGGATCATTATGAGCTGCAGCAGGTGGACATCCGGCAATATTCTGTGGCAGCAACGATCAAGCGCAAGGCAGATAATGGAGTCTGGTCTTTAACGGGGTATATGGACCACAAGGTGACACTGAAAAACTGCAGTTTCTTGCTGAGATCAGGGCGGTCAAGCAGCAAGTTCTGGACAAATGGATGATTCTCGGAGACTTCAATCTAATCTACCGTTCTTGTGACAAAAATAATGACCGGATCAACCATAAACTGATGAATAGCTTCAGATGGGTTCTTGATGAGTTAGAGCTGAAGGAGCTGCATTTACATGGCCAACAGTTCACTTGGACCAGCGAGACAGATAACCCAACCCGAACAAAGATCGATCACGTCTTTTAAAAATACTAGGGAGTGGGAACTGGAGCACCCAGACTGTTACTTGCAAGCTATTGGCACGTCAGTCTCTGATCACTGCCCCATGGTCCTCACATGCACACCCTCCAACAGGCGTTACAAGGGTTTTCGGTTTGAATCATTTTGGCTACGCCAACCAGGATTCCTCGAGCTAGTTCAGCTATCTTGGAGCAGACCGGTAATGTCTAACAACAAGGCCTGGGTGTTACATGTCAAGCTGTCCAGGTTGGCCAAAGAATTAAAAACATCGAGTAAACAGCAGGTAGATGAGCTGAAACAGCAAGCAGACTTGGCTGAACAGGTTGTTTTCCAGCTGGATCAGCTACGGGAACAGCGGCAACTCACGGACGATGAAATATCCCTACGCCGACTGGCCAAAGATAAGATCCTCGACCTTGCATCACTTCGGCGCATCAAAATCAGACAGCGTTCACGACTCACATCGATTCGTGCGGGTGATGCAAATACAAGGCTGTTCCATCTGCGGGCCAACGGAAGGCGCAGGAAAAACCACATACCAGCACTGCTGCATTTGGGAGTCACACACACATCACAAGAGCAAAAAGCGGCAGCGCTGCATCAACATTACAGTGGGCAACTTGGCACTTCAACTCCAAGGGAAGTAACACTGAATTGGGACCTCCTAGACATCCAGCGACATGATCTAGATCACTTGGATGAGGATGTGAGTTGGACGAGATCAGGGAGGCAATCATGCAAGCCCCATCTGAAAAAGCACCGGGTCCGGACGGCTATATTGGGGGCTTCTTTAAGGTAGCTTGGAACATAATCAAACACGACTTGGTGGCGGCGATACAGGAAATCTTTGAGCGCAGGTCCGGCTGCTGGAACCTCCTGAACTCGGCCAACATCGCCCTGCTGCCAAAGAAAGATGGGGCAGCGGAAGTGGGCGACTACCGACCCATCAGTCTCATGCATAGCATTGCCAAAATATTGGGCAAGATATTGGCAAACCGTCTGGCGCCGCACCTAGACAGTTTGGTGTCTCACAGCCAAAGTGCATTCATCAAAGGCAGGTGTATTCAAGATAACTTCCAATATGTGCATGGGGCGGTTCAACATTTTCACAAGTCTAAGACACCTATGCTGTTGTTCAAGTTGGACATTGCTAAAGCATTTGACAGTGTACGCTGGGAATACATGTTGGAGGTATTGGAACGCATGGGGTTCGGGCAACGGTGGCGAGATATCTTATCCTTGATTTGGGGCACAACATCATCGCGCATCCTGTTGAACGGAGAACCTGGGAAACCAATCCACCACCGACGGGGCCTCAGACAAGGTGACCCACTCTCACCCATGCTATTCATTCTCGCCATGGACCCACTGCAGCAACTATTGGAGCGAGCTACAGCCCACGGTCTGCTCACGCCAATTGGTGCATCCCCGATCAAAATGCGCACTAGCCTCTACGCCAATGACGCCATGCTTTTTGTGCGTCCAATCCCAGCAGACATTGACAGCCTACAACAAATCCTCCAGCAGTTCGGGGAAGCCACTGGTCTGTGCACGAATTTTCAGAAATCTGAGGTCTACCCGATCCGGTGTGAGGCGGTTGATCTCTTGGAAACTCTGGGCAACATGCAGACAAGGGCAGCTACCATGCAAGTATCTGGGCTTGCCATTGCGGATTGGTAGGCTTCACCGAAGTGATGAACAGGCCATCATTGACAAAGTGGCAGCCATACTCCCAGGTTGGAAAGGCCGGCTACTCAACAAGACCGGTCGCCTCACCTTGGTCAAGGCCGTCCTATCCTCCATACCAACATACCACATGACCGTCTTCAGGTTATCCAAATGGGCGATCAAGCGCATCGATAAAATCAGGCGGAATTTCCTATGGAAAGGATCGAAGGAGGCCAAAGGAGGCCACTGCCTTGTGAACTGGAGACGGGTGCAGAGGTCGAAGCGACTTGGTGGTCTAGGAGTTGCAGACTTGGCACATTTCAACCGAGCCCTCCGCTTACGTTGGCAGTGGCTAAAATGGAAGGACAGCTCCAAGCCATGGTCAGATATAGAAATACACAGCACGCCAACGGAGATTGATCTGTTTCGCGCCTGCACAAATGTCATCTTGGGCAATGGGCGTCGAGCGTCCTTTTGGCACCGGACCTCTACAAGTTGGTTGGGTGGGGCGCCCGGCGAGATCGGCTATGGCATGCGGGAGGAGGAGGAGGGAGAAGAGAGAAAAAAAGAAAAAAAAGAGAACAAGAAAATAAAAAACATGGAACCTACGAATGAGAGGGAGGATAGGAGAACCCTAGGAGTGGGGGTTTGGAGATGGAGTTTGAGAGGGCATGCAAAATGAGAGCCCAAGTAGGTCCTTGCTGAAGATAATTTTTTGACTCAAACTCCTAAATATTAGAGTAAAGGTCCAACTAGAGGCCTTGCTGGAGATGCTCTTACGTTAAAAATAGTTAGTTTGAAATTGAGGGGCTGGCAGAGCTTTTGGCTAAAGAGGCACATTTCCAAAACAGCTTATGAAGGAAACCACCGAGAATCCGTTTTGGAAGGGAACTGGTAAGCAGAAGCACAAAATTGTAGCTTTTCACGGATTCTTGCTCCCATACCTGCCTGGCCCCACCTGAACTGAGCGACGCCGGCGGCAACAAGGCATGAATCCTCTCCGGCGGATGTCGCCCAGAGAGAAAAACGAAGGTGCTGATGAGTAGCGTCGTGGTGCTGTCCACGAAGGAGGTCGAGGAGATGGCACACGGGTGGTAGTGGGCGTCTGGCTCCGCGCGCCGCCGAGTAGGGACGCCGCACGCGAGGCCGTCGACGCCGCCATGGCCGGGCCCGACGCCGCCGATGTGTGCTGCGACTCGTCCAAGGCGAACTCAAAGGCTGGGGCGTTGGGCCATGGTCAGTACTCATGAGGCATGATCAGGTGGGTTTCAGGAACATACGGTGCAGGTGAGGATAAGGATGGTTGACCAAAGGCCCCACGTGGAAGAGAGTAAAAGGAGAAACAAATGAATAAAAAAATTTGAGCAGTTAATGAGTTAAATAATATATATCTGTTTCAGTATTTGTGAATTTTCATATTTCTTTTTTACATGACTCCTAATTCTCAAATGTATATAATTCATTTGAAGAAAATCAGGATAAACTGTTTTGCTAAACGGCTTGACTGGATAAACTGTTTTGACAGATAATCTGAAATAAGCCACAGAAGCTGTTTTGCCTCAGAATCCAGTGCAAACTGTTTTTTGCATAATCTGAAGCCCTGCCAAACAGACCATTATTATTATTTTTCCTTACGAATCAAAGAGATTTACATAATACAAACGATACGTTTCTTAGAAAAAGAGTAAGGTTCATATGGTGGATCCTTAAAAGTATCTGGCTATGTCATTTGGATTACTATACTCTCATATTGCACAATCAGACCCCTAAACTTGACTGACTGTCGTCCCTTTTTTTACTTACGCCCCATCAATCTCTCTCTCTGCGCGTTTGACATTGTTGTAGATCAGCAAAGCCATTATCATTAACTCTGGTTAATTACTCGGAGCAAATTGTCATTTGGATGTGCAATTCACTGAATACAGGACGTCCATCACACCGGTTCCGTTTTATTTATTGCAGATAATATAAACAGAGAAGAACAACAACGTACATATCCACATGACCGCTCACCTGTGTTTCCACCGGTACCGAGAAGACGGGGCATGTATTGCGCCGGCGGCATGACGCCGTTTCTCCTGGCCGCTCCCTGTGGCGGGCTTGCCTCTCGCTGCCGTCCTCCGCTTCCTTGGCTCTGCGACGGAGTCTGCTGGCATCTTCGGCGGCTCGCCACGAGTGACCAATCCAAAGTGATCGAGCTGCGAGTATGGCCGTCATAGCAATCGAACATCAATGGAAGCCGTTCGATGAACAATATTAATCCAAAGCGATCGGGCGCCGAATTGCAGGTTGGCAGACCACTGATGCACATCGTTATAGGCCGTGGGCGGATTAGTTGGACACGGTTTGACCAAAAAAATCCACGGCATGATTCGTTGCATAGGGTTTAGGGTTTAGGGGTACCTCTGCTTCCAACTCATCTCCGGCGCGTCGGCGTTGGCGGTGTACGGCGCCCGCACCTCGAACTTGGGCTTCCAGAGCTCGCCGTCGCGCTCGGCGACGAGGCGCTCAGCGCGGCGCAGGTGCGCTCGACCCTCACGAGGTCCGCGGCGTCCGGGAGCCGCGCCAGGATCGCCGCCATGACGTCGCCGGGGAGCGACATGAACGAGGGCTCCGGCCGCGCGACGCCGTATTCGCGGCACAGCTCGACGAGGGCGCGCCGGCACAGCCGGTCCCAGAGCCCGCGCCAGAGCGCCGCCAGCGGCGCGCGCGTCGCGCGCCGTGGCGTCCAGGCTGCCGGAGAGGAGCGGCGCGGCGTCGAGCGCGGCCACGAGCACGCAGAACGACCGCACCGGCGGGGCGTCGTCGCCGCGCTGGAGGTACAGGACGATGTTCCGCCCGCACGCCTGCATCCTCAGCACGACGGCAACGGATTCCTCGTCCTCCCCGGTGCCGCAGCTCCGGTGCGGTGTACCGGAGCGAGAGAGCCGACGCTGTCCTGCCCGCCGATCTCGGAACCGGGCCGCGCTTGCGGGAGGGGTGGTGGGGCAGCTCCACGAGGCCGGCGTCGAGGAAAGCGGCGTGGACGACGAGGATGAGGCGGCCGAGAGGGCGTTCGGCGTCCCACCGGCCGGCGTCGATGACCCTGTGGAGGGGAGAGACTTTGGCCATGGCATCGGGGGACGGCGAGGTCTTATGCACGAGGCGGCAGCGGCGTGCCCTAGCCCAAGGGTTGCAGTCAGTGGGGTTCCCTTCCGTCGGCCTCTGATTTTTTAGATATCGATGATCACGATCGACACCCGATCGGATGGCAAATTGTAAGATAGAGGATTGTCGCGCGACCGTTAGTAGATATGAAACGCTCGGTGAGAGGGGTTCTGTTAATAAAAAAAAAGGATAATTGCAGAAACTACCTCACAAATCACGAGGATGAGGCGGCCGAGAGGGCGTTCGGCATCCCAGCAGTGGCGTCGATGACCCTGTGGAGCTGAGAGACCTTTGGTCATGGGGATCACGCGATGATCGTGTCGACCAGGAGTCAACTACGAGTAGTTTTTTTTTCTTTTTCATTTTTTTTTGAGGGAATGACGAGTGATTATGTATTTATGTGAACCCAAAAAGTTGCAGCTGAGCACAAAGTCTCTCTTTTTTTTTTTTTTTTTTTGCGATGAGCTGGGCACGGAGTTTGATTCATATTTCAACTTGATATTTTGCGGTATATGATGTCACGCGGAAGAATTCCAGACGTGGCTTGTCTTTTTTTTTTTTTCCGATGACACTTGTCTTGGGTTTCACCGTGACAACTTTGTTGTAAGAAAGCGAGCCTGCAGTGCTTATACTTCTTTTGTTAAGGTCTTGTTTGTGATGTGTTCAAACCGTAGAACAACTACTGTAAATGTTAATATGGGTCGTGTACTGCGAACCATGATGTGATGTATATAATTTTTGTTTCAACCCATCGCTAGTGCTTATTAACAGAATTCCTTCATAATAAGCTATCATACCACTTGTGCATGATCTTCGCAATTTTTTGTATGGTTCCTCGATTTTTTGTTGTTACCATTTGTAATGATAAACAACAATATGTATTCATTGACATAGAGGCTGGAACATTATTTGCTCAACATATTACCTCTTCTAAGAAATATCAGTACAATAAAATGAATTGTTGTGTGTTAGAGTGAGTAATCAAAACATGAACGGCTGTGATTATTTGAGAGTACTCTTTGCATTAAAAAAAAAAGAATTTGAAGAGTCTGTAGGACACATGATTGTCATGCCTTAAAAAATTGGGACTGCCTAATGTCGAGCGATGGAAGATGTATTCATCGTCGACAACCCAATAGTAGCCCAATCCAGACTTCCACGGTATCCACCCTTTGCGCGTTGGTCTTTTATTTCTGGTGTATACGCAAAGTTTATTGGGCCAATGTGCTTATTAGGACTTGCATCACTAAATTCCCAATTCCCCTCTATGCCCTATCTCTTAAATCACAGAAGCATAGAGTATATTTGAACTCAAACTAGCATATCATTTTATATCTCTCTTATAGTTACATAGAAGGATAGATGTCCTCCTTAAACTTACTAAGTTGGTCGGCTACAGTGACCGACATGCTACAATATCCAAGAGGGAACTTTTATACACAGAGGGATCTACAAGATTCAATTGATATGTCAACCCAATAATCCATCAAATTCGGCCATTTGACTCAACTTAGTCTACTAACTGACATAAATATTTTTTATACAACAGTTTCAATATTGCTGAAAATGTTGACATTGTACGTACAAATATTGACATAGTGTAAATAAAATGTTGACAAAAAATTTAAAACTCAAAAGTTTTCAAAAAATTCATATTAGATTTCATTTACATTAATTTTAAACAAAACGATGCTTCGAACGTATTTAAAAACGGACTTCGATTTGGGAGAAAATGCGTTAAAGTTTGAAAACCGTTTCTTTTTCCCCTCCTCCCACCTGTTCCAACCAAAATCTGACATGGTGGCATCGCAGCCATTCCTTTCTCCATCCGCAAGCATTTCAGCCGTTGCACGAATTTTAAACATATATCAAAGATTAATTGTAGAGCGTTCGAATGCTAAATGTGTAGGAGATCGCCCGAAATTCTTGCTCGTTCACATCTTGGCCCAACAAGCCAGCCTTGATAAACTGGCCAGAAAGTAACGTAAGCAAACGGCCCGGCGGCTCTTCGAGTCTCTTCTTCTCTCCACCGTTCTCCATCTCATCTCTCCGCGACAAAACCCTAGGGCATTTTCCCCTCCAAACCTTAGCTGCCGCCGCCTGCTTGCTTGCCGAGCGGCGCCGATGGGAGGGTCGCGGCGCAAGTTCAAGCGCTCGCATGCCAAGGTCCGCGTGGGGCTCCCGCGCAAGAAGCCGCGGGAGTTCAAGCCGGCCTTCAACCTGCCGGAGGCGCTCGCCGCCGCCGCCGGGGGCAAGGACCGATGGGACGCCGAGGGCAGCGTGGTGAAGAACTACGCCGCGTTCGGGGTGGTGGCCAACCCCAACCTCCTCGGCGCGCACTCCCGCGGCACCCCGGCGCTCGTCCAGAGCGCGCCGCTGCAGGCGCCCGACGTCGCCGCCGCGCGCGCCCCCGTCCCCGAGTTCGAGCACGTCGACACCGGGAGCGACCTCGAATCCGACGGTCAGTCTCCTTCATCTCCCCTGGGTAAGGCATTGTTGCCTGCATTAAGATGTGGCTTGTTTGGTTTAACTCGATTGCCCTGGGATTAAGATTGGCTTTATTAGGAAATGCACGATTGTTATATGTTGATGAAAATCGTGCGCTGAGATGCTAGCATTGGCATGTGGTGACTCGTTCCAGTTCTTTCGTTAGCAGTTAGGACTATATGCGTTCAATGTCCTAGAACTTTATATCCCCTGAATTGTGAATGATTTGCTTTAAAGTGCTGAATCCTATAAACTGGTCTATATGAATCAGACAATGAGAAAAAAAAAATATGATTTGTTCTATGATTTGGTATAGGATTAGAGCTGTTGATGACTCACTGTGAGAAATGAGTAGTTTGCAGCAAACTTATTCCAAATAGATACACTAAATGAAGCAATGGAGAAATATAACAATGTGACTTTGTTTTGTTCACTTATATATTTAAGATTTTGCTGTTGATGATTGAGTCTTTTAATGAATATTTTTGTTGTGAAACTTCAAATGATCTGGCATCCCTAATCAAAACGATAGTGAAGAAGAATTAACAGTATGAACTGCATTTGCTTTATTAAGTATAACCGGCGTATGTTGTTGTGCTGTGAGTACACTTCAGGTTAAGATCATAATGTCTTTAGCCAATTTAGCATATAAACTTCACAAATTAATTTCTGTGCAACATATGTATGGTAAACTTACATTGGCGTAATAGAAGCACCAGACAGAGTGGGTCCATGCCAACTAAAGTGTCTAACTAATGACAGCTAGATTTGGAATTGCTGTTTTGGTTTGTTGTCTATTAGTTGCTCTTTCTCGTTGTTTTTTATTGTTCTACTTCCTTATGATAAGCTTCCAAATAGTAAAGGTTGTGAATAAATTTCTTTTATATGGTAACGGGTTCCAGTGACCATTCATTTTGCAGGATACAATGAATTGAGACTGATTGCTTTCTTTAAAGCTCTTCTACATGTTACCCACCTTATCCTTAAGTGATCGCCTAAATTTCGTTTCTCTTTCTTGGAGAGTTGAGAATCATCATCAATTATTAATCCAAGCGATATGTGACAAACTTTACATTGATTTCCATACTCTATACAAATGTACTACATATTTTTTTGTTCCATAATAGTGCTTAGCCAACATAAGACAGTCACACATCATTTAGATTCAAGAGGCTTAATACATACAGTTTCATCTGGTCTTTGGACAGCAGGTTTGGAGAAACTTCTTTTGCTTGGAATAGTGTCTGGATCTCGTTCTTTTGATGTCATAGTTGCATCCTTGCATACTTTCCGCAGTTAAATTATTTTGATCTTATGTGGACATGGTGTGTATGGTCTCATGCAAATATTTCTATGCAATATAGATCTGAAATCCGCGCTTGGGAAGAAGAGGAGGGATGGCAAATCTGCACCTTTGCAACCACTGACTAAAATTCAACGTATTTGTATTGGCAGATTAATAGAGAAGTATGGTGATGACTACAAGGTACCATTCATCTGAGTTATGAATTTTAAGAATGTGACCGGATAATTAATGACCACCATGCTTGTAGGCCATGTTTATGGATACCAAGCTGAATGCGATGCAGCATTCAGTGGGTACATTGAAGAAGCTCTGCGAAAGATACCACGCTGAGGGCAAGATCTTTGTATATCCACTGTAGTGTCTTGCAGTTAACTCACATTGTACTCTGTTCCTCCAACTAATGGAACAAGGAAAATTTTGTCTGCGTAAATGTACTTGCGGATGACTAAGAGTGTAACAATGAGCTCTTTTACTGTTGAACTACAGTGAATCTATTGGCAATGTTCTTAGTCGCTACTGAATTCAAAACTGTTCTGTACTCCCACTATGTAGTAGTGTAAAGGCTTGCAATTGGGATTGATGTGACATAAATTCTACAATATTGCTGCTTTCCTTTGTTCGTGCCTGAATTACCGGTTCAAAAACCATGCTGTTTATGGGTGCTAAAGCTTATGGTATATGGTCTAACTAAGAAGTCGGAAATTGCGGTGTCAAAGGTATGGTGGAGAAATTATTAAAGACATTGATTGAATGATGTTGCCGCCGTTTCCTTCCTGCTGCTTCTGTTTCTTAGGTTGAGCCAAGTTTGCTTTCGTCGTTGGGAAGATTGCGTTCCTTGCGAGAGCCTGCATTGAGGGTAGTTTGGTTGCTAGCCTGCCGCAGCCTAGGCGTCCGATGGTAAATGGTTTGGTGAATTCTAGAAACTAGCTCCTTCAGTTTTCAGCTAGAAACTAGCTTAGTGTGTAGATAGATCGAGACAATTATTCTAATGCGAAGCAAAGAACTCTGAATGAACTATATGAACATGAGTTAAAGCACATCGGTACAAGTCACTAGTTCACGAAGAATTTCAGAAGGACCAAACAAATCACTCTGATCTTGTACCTATGTGCTTTTAACTCGATTGTTGATAAAGTTTTTGTGGCGCTCGCATCAGACAGCCCTAAAACAGAGTAGCAGCACCTCCAAAAGTTCCATCCACTTCAGAGTCGACGGCCGCCGGCGTCGTGGATGAATGGCCGGAAAGAAAGGGGCGAACATGCATGTCCGTTTGGAGCGTGACACGGCTTTTGCCTCCGTCTGCACTGCAGCATAACAGTGGAGAAGCGAGAGAGGAGGTTGAGAGAATCCGCAGCGAGCGAAGCAGAGCCGCAGTCACGGGGCGACGACACGGTCAACATGCTCCTTTAGCTCCATGAGGACGTCACCAAAATCATCTAATGATGGAATGGATGCTCACGATCCAAAATCTTGATCTCTCAAAGCCTAGCTCAAATATCATAGATCAACTTAGATCAAGATGGGCAGTATGGGAGAGGAGTGGAAGCTCTTGGGAGTCTTTTATTCGTGGAACAACAACAAATGAACGTTGGGGTGAAGAAGGGTGTATATAGATACCCGATCTTGACCAGACTCTCAGACATGTTCTATGTTTGGAATTTCAATGACCTTCTGCCGGACACTGGCAATTATAGTTTGGGGACTGAGAGCCATTTCCGGAACACTTTCAGTCTTGGATCGCATTCTTCGGTGATATCAAAACTTCCAGGCTGACAGAGCCCTCCGCCAGACACTCCGGCAGCCTACACTTATTCTGAAAGGAATGCGTTCGTGTTAATTTGTCTCTCTCGTACTAGGTTTGAAAATGACCTCAACATTGTGGCACGTGCAAGACAACAATTCGATATCAATCATTTGTCTCGTCATCATTTCTTTCACTTTCATGTACTACCTACCTGTCTTTATATCGTAACATAATCTTTCATTTCCATCGGGATCCCTTTTTTGTTACGTAGGTCGTGGTAGCTTGAAATTATACCTTATTCTCCAATCACATCGTCTTTCAGCATTTGATCAGTGCCAGTAGTTATTTTGAGGTTGGACCTGCAGGGATATATAGTAGAGAGTAATTAACCAGGCGAGCTTCTTAAAATTGCCACAATGAACACCCACAATGAAGTCCCTGTTTATTTGGCACTATAATGGCCATGTGATCAACATTTATGCGGCTGATATGTCATCAATCTTTTAAAAATGTTGCTGCTGATATTTGGAAATTTTCAAAATATTTTTCTTGTTACGACCATTTTCCACAATATTCTCATGCTTTTTTGTGTTTGAAGTCATATATGTTGATTCAAATATATGCACAGGTTGTTTCAAATATATTTTCTTAGATGTACAGACCCTATGCTTTTCAAACATTCCAATTTTTACAATTCAATGGTTTGTACATCCAAACAGGAATTGGAATTGGCTGCTACCTTTTGAATTCATCTACCAATTACATGCACATCCAAACAGCAGCATTGGCATTGCAAACCATTTCCAATGCAACTCGGTTTTGGCATTGGAGGTTCAATTCAATTCCGCGCCCTCAATTCCAACATCCAAACGGAGCCTAAAGGTTTTACAGTTTCACAGCAAGTGTCAGTCGTCTCAACCTAGTTGCCGTCAGGGCATGTTTGCAACACAGCTCATGTTAGCATGAAACTAACATATTATCCATTTACCATTTTAGACCACTGGAGTATAGTGATTGGCAAATAATAATAGTTGGTTGAATGAAAACAACGTTCAGCGTCCTGCCGGTGTAACGCCATGCAGAAGTTATTGTGTCGCCGTCTGGTCCAACCGGCGGTGACAGGGGAGGGTCCGTACGGCCGGTCCAATGACAGGCATGTTTCTGGGTAACAGGGGCGTGCTTGTGCGAGGGAAGCTGTGAAAAGGGGCCTTGATTCAGAATCGAGGTTCAGAGGAAGGAAAGCACACCATTCCGCGTTGCTCGATGGCCGGCACCAGCTGCTTCTGGCTCTTGTGTCTTCTCGTGACGCCATGGCAGGTCGGGACGGCTTCAGCGCTCAACTTCACCAGGCGAGATTTTCCCAGGGACTTCGTCTTCGGGGCCAGCACGTCGGCTTATCAGGTGGAGTTTCTACACAGTACTACTGCTCATGACATGCGTATAATCAGGTGGATTTACTACATCTGGGAATGGCGTTTTGTTCATGTGAATTGAATGTGATTAATACACGATTTCTCGCTTCAATTGTTTGTGGACTGTAGTACGAGGGGGCAGTCGATGAAGACGGAAGGAGCCCCAGCATATGGGACACTTTCACGCATGCAGGTGATCTTCAGCTCTAGCTAAGCAGTATTACATTCGGACATACAAGCGCAACAACATATGCGAAACGATATTGCAAGTCTGCAACTTCACTTCCCAATTTATCTGATCGTTGGAGTAAAGTGACGTGTTATAGCTAGTATATATGTAAATCATGCAATTCCATGCATCATACAATTTCGTTCCCCAACTCCAGTTTGCCAATGTAATTAACCGTGGCTGAATACAGGGAGGATGCCTGACAATACAACTGGAGATTTGGGAGCCCATGGCTACTACAAATATAAGGTTCCCACTTCACCAAACCGAAATAACAATAAGAATCAAATGAGATTATATTCCTGCGTTTGCTCTATTAACTGATCCTTCTAAAGCTTCTATGTTTATCCTCTCACGACATTTCTGCAAACAACAACATTTCTGCTAACAGATGAAATGTTTTGCCTATGGAGCTATCCTTCACTTTTTAGAACTAGGAGTCATTCTCAACATAAAGAAAAAGAAGAAACTAGCTACCATGGGTATAAATTGTTGTTCCGTCAACATAGTAGTTTCGCCATGGGTAGCTTGGAACATCTTCAACACGACTGTTTTTCTTGGGTATAAATTGCAGGATGTGTTCACGGAAACAAGTATGATATTTGGTCCTCAAGAATTGAACAGCTTCAAATGCTGCTAGCTGCTCATTTTCTCTTTGTTTCCTGCAATGCTCACGGTGAAGTCATAATGTATCTTCTTCTCATAACCCGTGAGGCAAATCTCCAATTCGGTTGTGTAAATGTCATCTCCATGATGACGCTTGGTGGAATAATAAGGCTCTACCTCCGCACCAAGATACTGAAGCATTATCCAAAGCAACAACTTGGCTTGAGTGCAACGACCATCCGGTGCTCCAATCCTCATCAGTCTATTGAAAGAAACGCAACGTTAAGCCTGGATGTGTTAGTAACTAATTTCAAGGAACAGCTAACGCAACAGCCAAATAATTAGCATGCATCATACAATTATTCAATCAACCTAACGAATAAAACATTTTTTTTTGGGAAAGCGTGGGTAAGTGCTAAGGTCCACGATGTTAGTAGAATTAAGTTAGAGCTGTCCTGTAGCTGCACTTGGATTCCGTCTTGGCGTATTTTTTTATTTGCAACAAAAAGTTTGGAAACCAAAATCCTTAAATCTTCTGCAGTCTCTAGTGAGCGCCCCTACAGTCCGAGAGAACCATGCTCTGATACCATTCTGTCACACCCCAAAAATAGGGCCTAGCTGTTTTAGAGGCCAAATATCTCACAGGTGTGACCCCGTAAAGAAATTTGATCCAAAAACAATTTTACAAAAATAGATTACAGATTATGGATCAAATAAAATAAATTTTACAACGCCACCTTATGATTTGTACAAGCATAACATAGAAATTCTTCCGCCCCCACCGTCTTCATTTAAGATGTCGTCTCGATATGCATGCCAACTTCTAACTGCGCACACCACCATGCAAACTAGACTATGAGTATAAAACTCAGCAAGAATGCATTGAAAGAAAACAAAGGAATTATGCCAATCATTCCAAAAGGAGAATCGGGTTTCCACAAATGAGCCTGCCACGCTCCATTTGCCAGGAAAGAATGAGTTTTGTAAAAACATTTGTTGTAGAAAAATCTATATTTTAATATTCCAAAAATCTATTTGGTGGAGCTGATAGTACGCGCGGCCAACCCATTTATAACCCGGGTGCAACAGGAGTGAATATCCACATTTTACGCTCTGCAGAGGTGTACCCTTTTCCATGGATTTCATCAAATCTCTTGTCCGACCACGTCTGGCCATTTACACGTCCATTTTAACGCGTTGACCGATCCGAGGAAAATACAAGTCCTTCCCATACACGAGCTACGATACAGAGCCCACCCGACGGGTCCGACTCGGTCCGCAACCACGCCGTTGGCTTAGTCCGACTCGGTCCGCAACTAGCCCATGACACGGCCTCGCCGCTTCTTGTCCCGTGGGGTGTATCGTCCTCTATGTAGGTAATAGCTTGTACCCGCCCATTCAGGCCATGGCGGTACTAGTGCACGTATACTAATGAGCCACCAAATTGGTTATTACCTTAGTTTAATTCACCACCACACTACCAACCACCGAGATGCCTCGCATCACATTCCCGCCAACCACGTTCCCATGCAATGGCAAGGCCGCAGCCTTCCTCAAAGGCCAACAATGTATGCAACAATTTACTTTCAATAAATCATGATAAACAATAAAGCATTTTAAATCATTTAAATAAACCATGATGTATTAGGATCAATATGCTCAAGGGTGTGTACGCAGCTTGCCTTGGCCTATCGGCGAATCCACTCCTTGCGCTAGGGTCGCATCCATTCTTGTTCATGGGCATCATGGCTGAGTCCATCGGTCAAGACATACACACACACATGCAGGGAGTAGCACTCATCAATACAAAAGTCATACACACAAGAATTGTGCCAGGTGACGTGGGATCTGTGTGGAGATTTGAAGAGATAGATGGAGCAAACACAGGATGCGAGCCTCACCGACCGGCACGACGTCAAACTTACGGCGCGACGCTTGCCAGCCAGCCGATCTACTCTCTGTAGACCTCTCTTCTTTTCTCAATTCACTCACTGCTGATCGGGTGTGTGAAGTGAGGAAAGAGACATGAGTTTATATAGCTAGTAAGAGGCGGTGGATCAAGGGGTCTTAATCAAGAGAGAGAGGCGGTGCCAGGAGCGTTGCTAAATTCTTGGTATTAATATTCTGGAACTGGCACCCACTAATGCTCCATGGTGATGCTTGCACATTTATGCCTTTGTATGTTTTGACAAGGGAAGAAAACGTATGCAACATGCATGCAAGATTAATGATAAACTGGTCATTAGGAGGCATGCATGCTAGGGAGAGTTCTGATCGTGACAAAGGAAGATAATTAGTGAGTCAAGTCGATCGATGGATAGGATGAGTGAGATTATTTAATTTGATGGATTAAAGCTGAAACGTAACAAGCTTAGCTCTGGCAAGAAGAATGACGGTGGAGCATTGCTGCGAGTGTTGAGATAAATACTGATGGAAATGTGATCAGGTGCTAACTGGCCGGATAATCGCGCCGCTGATGGTGGATCAACCAAAGCTCGACTGGCTTCGGTGCAGAGAATTCAGTGTTTATACTGGAGTGCTACGAGCTGCTAATCAAGAGTTAGAGATAACAGGAGAGCCGTTACATTATTTGGACTTCATGCACACACAACGTATGCATGCATGAAGGGAATAGTGACGGGTTTTATGATCAAAGAATAACTGACCGGATACTTAATTAGGATGGTAATAAACGACGGCAACAATGTTCGGCTTCAGTGGATAGAGTATAAGCTGACGTTTTGGACTTTTGGAAAATACCAGAGGAAAATACCTTGGTAAACTCCTTTGAATTTGAGTCAAATTCATGTCGATCCATGCGAATTTACGATGATCAATTTGACAGATTCAGATATGATCTGAAGCTTAGTCTGGGGTCTACTAGTGTTAGGCCGGGTATGACAAACCACCTCTATATCTCCTTTTCTTTTCTGTATTCAATGACGTTTAGATTTCTTATGAGTTTTGAAAAACATTAATCCTCTGTTCAGATGACTGTTGTACATGCCCGAAGCCTGGATCCGTTCTTTATTAACTTCTTCCCCTCCTCATCATGTGGTATTTTTTAGAAGTCTTCAAGTTACATAATAGTTTTTATGAACTTTTGTTTTTTCTTATTTTCTGTCATTGTATGAAACTATATACTCGCCCTTTCCTGTACTAATCACGGGCCCACTCTATTGTGATTTGCACTTTGCTTAAGATTTTCCATGAACCTGAGTAAATTTCACAAAACTACAACTATATATTTTGATATAAATACCACATACGTACCTACAACTTTTTTTACTTGTATCACATGCCTACAATTATTTTGACATAGGTTACCATAAAACTGTCGTTCGTGACACCGTAGGCCCACCTGTCACTCTCACGAATCCACCAGTGAGTAGTCCAACTTCAACTCTTTGTAACTGATGTGCGTAGAGATGACAGATTTAGAAATATGATAAGCCTTTTCTGAGCTATCTGTTATGCTTGTTCAAACAAAAAAAAAAAACACCTCAAACTTGATGTCGTGTACAGTATTTTCTGCAATGAAGTATGTCAAGAACAAGTAGCAACTACAAGCGTGGAGAGAGTATTTTCTGCAATGAAGTATATCAAGAACAAGTTGAGAAATAATATTGCTTGGTCACATTTCTTGAGCATGAGTTCTTTTTGCAAGCTAACAACGCAAAATCACATTTACATTGTAGTTTCTTTTATATATTTTGCAATTTCCCTTTGTTGTTCTACCAAACATCACAACTTCAGAAATAGGGTACGACATGCTTTGAACAATTTGTACCTTTAGTTATTGGTATTTGGTATTTATTGTATCTTTCGATTGAATTTTTTTATGCTTCAACTATGGGGAACACCCAACTTGAAAATCTTAGCTCCGCCACTGCTTTAACATTAGTAATCCCTAATTTATTTTATCTGAATATTTATCTGCAATATTGACTACTAGTGAGTCATGACAGGGGTATACATGCATACAGCCTATGCCTGAAAAGTGCGTACATGTACGGCTATAACTCATCAACGAACAGCTATTTGTTGAGCATGAAAAAGAAGTATAAGAAACAAATGAAAAAAATGTTTCTTCTAGCCCAAAGAGGGATGAGATCCCTACTCTTGTTTTCTCAGCTCGCCAATCTGAATTATTTATATGCGCTGCCATTATTAAGCTCATTGGTCAGCGTGCGAAGTTGCATCAGGATCAATCATGCTCTTCATATTTATTCCGACTTCATTCCTCAAGAATTGTGAGTACCACTGAGCAGAGAGTTTTGGATGCCTTGGCAGTTCTGGGTCCTTAAAATCAACGTGATACAGACCAAATCGAGAATAGTATCCTGCCAGAAGTTCAAATACATCCAGGAATGACCAAACAAAATATCCCTTCACGTTGGCTCCATTCCTGTAAAAACCCAAATAATATTTAGACGAAAAATGCGTTAGGAGGACAAAATACAAACTTCATTTATTCATTCTACAAAGAACAACAGATACCTGAGTGCAGTGAGCGCGCTACCTATGTAACCACTCAAGTATTCCACTCTCTTATTATCATCGATCGAGTCGTTGAAGAACTGGCCATAGCCTGAATTGAATGCGATAGAGGAGGAAATAAACAAGATGTTAGATAGGTGAGTGCGCTAAACGCGCACAGTTTGCTTCGATACAAGAAAACAGCTAGAGTACTGAACAGAGTCAGATAACCGGTTCAGTTTCTGTCGATTTTACATGGCAGGTACCAGCAACGTAGAAATTTACTGCTCGCTAGTAGTCCAACTCAGCACACGATATATGTTTATGTTTTTTTGATAGAAGTTATAGTTGTAGGTCTTTAAAAAAGAACGTATTGAGTACAAGATCACTTGCCATTTTCTTGAATATATACAGGAACGTTGTTGTAAGTGTCTGTGAGATACTCGAGCATAAGTTGCAGCCCCTGTGGGTCGCTCGGCATGTTGAATGGGATAAACTGCACCAAAAAAACAACACAATAACTTTTGAGACTTTTAAACGTTACTGCATCCGGTTGGGTACATCTACAGTATTGACGAGTTGGTGGAATTCAGTAAACAAACCACGGGAGAGTTAACAATGTACCTGACCAGCGGGAGGATCATTTCGAGAAACTGTAATAAGAAAACAACCATATATGAGTTTATACCGGACAAACGATGCTTTTCACGTTTGATAAATTCTCTAAACTGAGTGTTTTTCAGTCTCTAGTGGATTGAAACATTTTTAAGGCGGTGTTCATGTATCTGAAGATGTGACATGCATGCTCTCGTCAGCGTGTCATGGCATATGAGATTGCCTCTTTACCCTTACGACTAGTATACTTACATCTGAAAGTAGCTGCAAGATCAGCATTGTAGTCCCGAAGCTCGGAGTCCACGCTGTTCGACCGGTCGCTGACGTACACCGACGTGTAATGGTTTATGCCGATGAAACCGATGCTCCCACGAATAATCTCTGACTGTTCTTTTGTGAACGAAGGAAGCCGGGACCCGACCACCTTCTTCATGATTTCAGGGTAGTCTCCATACACTAAGGGGTTTACAATCCTACACAACGTAATGCACCGTCACCTTCTGAGTTCATTCGTCTGTCTGACTGAGCTTTCTAAGAGAGCTGAATCAGTGATTGGATGGGAAAAATCAAGAACTGAGCACTCTTACCAGCCTATCATGAAGTCCAGTGATCTCTGCGTTGCTGCCAGGTCTGCAGGGCTCTGGGAGAACGGGTAGTTCCAGAAGCTGTAGACATTCATGCCAACAACACCCTTCTGCGTAGCCTGCAGTGCGCGATCATGAAGCAGAGAGAAAAGCAAAGACCAGTGATAAGCTTACTTGATCGCTGGAGCTGTTCTGATCGATAATAACAGCAGAAGAGTGTTGAGCAGGAGCTCTGTTTTTCAGTACCTGGTACTTTTCTCTGTAGAGCTTGACGACGGCGGCGTGAGCCAGTATGGAGTTGTGTCCGACGATGTATGGCTCCACGGTGGAGTTGCCCACGGTGCAGTTGACACCGAACGGCGCCGAGCAGCGGCACGGCGGGAAGGCGCCGCTGTCGTAGGCGGCGATGGAGATGACGTTGGGCTCGTCCATGGTGGTCCAGTGCTTCACCCGGTCGCCGAACTCTCTGAAACACACGTCCGCGTACGCCGTGAAGTCGTCCCTGCAGGCACAACAATTAAGTTCAGGCTTTCTTTCAGTTTCTTGGCTTGGCACCTGAATGAGTGAACACTGTTGATTGTTCAGACAGAGAGAGTGGTCGCTGTTTAGTGAGGTGTTTCTTACACGACCCTGGGGCTGAGCCAGCCGTGGTACTCGTCCTCCAGGATCTGAGGGAAATCCAGGTGGTACAGGGTCACATGTATCTCAATTCCTGCAGTACGTTCAGATGACCAGTCAATTCAGTACTACCTCTGCATGTTGATGCAATCATGTTGTGGTACACTAATTGTAGCACAGTGGACATAATAAAGACTGATACCCCGTTTGACAAGCTCGTTTATCACGTTGTTGTAATACTCGAGCCCTTTCGGGTTGACAGGTCCTCGTCCTCCTGCTCATATGAAAAGAGGAAAGGAAATCAGAGTTATTACAGTTAGCGCTTAAAGATGACAGTCACAGCTTTCTGGCAGTTTTACGGCTAAGGAAGGGATATTCCAAAGTCGAAACAGTGTTCTTACTTGGAATAAGCCTGGACCAAGAAATGGAGAATCGGTAGGCCTCCAGACCAGTGTCACCCATCAACTCCACATCCTCCTGAAAATTGTTCATATACACAGGAAGAAGTCTTAATTCACATTCCTTAATGCCCAAGAGTGTTGAGCAAAACATAGGATGGAAATTAGAAACCAGCTTGACCAACTTTTTTTTTTTTGAGATACTACACATTTCCTATTTTAATAGTACAAACACAAACCTTGTACTTGTGGTAGCCCCCAGCGCCCAAATCTCCCGTGCTCTTATCTGGCATCCTCCCTGCAGTCGCAGTCACACCGGAAAACCAACATCAATTTTGTATTTATACGAATCTCTATTAGACCATGGGCCCGTTAGCGTGGGATGATCTCCAAATGTCAGCGCGAGTTAATTCTCTACAAGTTGCGTGCGTGAGAGCTATAGGAAAGTGAAACGGGCAGCGATGTGCAGGGTTCGCAAAGCTTCAAGAATACTGCAGGCGAACTGAATAACTCCAACAAGAAAGAAACAAACAAAACTAGACCATAAACACGAACATTACGGCATATTACAAAAAAGATTAACCAGTGAAACGGAAGGGAAACAGCGATATGAAACACGCTAATTAATTTCCTGAAGAAGAAAAAGAAAAAAAATTGCGCGTGTGGCATGTAGTGGCCATATCTTAGCAGGAACTATGGTCTTTCAGATACAGAGCTCACATATCCGAGCAGGGAGGGAATATGGTCTTGTTCAGATACAGAGGTCACAATATATGTAGCAAAATGTAGTAATTAATTAAAGTCACCTGCATGAGTGAAAGTGTCCCAGATGCTTGGGCTCCTTCCATCTTCATCCGTCGCCCCCTCGTACTGCACATAGCACATCCAAACAGCGCAAGAAATCAATTATCACCCAAACCAAATTGATCCAGCTCGCAAATTTAGAAAGGATCCAAACAAGCTTTACTGTTTTCTTCCCTGGTGATGATCGAGCATATATATGCTGTACCTGGTATGCGGATGTGCCGGCCCCAAAGACGAAGTCCCTGGGGAAGTCTCGCCTCGTGAAGTTGAGAGCCCGAGCTGCCGTCCCGCCCTGCCATGGCGCCACGAGAAGCAGCTGCAGCGACAGCAGGAGGAAGAGGTGCCTGCAAGTACAAGGAGGGCCCCCCATCTTTCTCTCTCTCTGTTCCGAGACTCAATGTGAGAGCTAGCTAGCCTTCTCAGGTGGTGTTTGCCGCCTCCTCTATAGCAGAGCACCTGATTTCTGAACTTTTTGTTTATAACGAAAGATGGAGGAGAGTGACGGATGGATGGGTATGTGGCTGAGTTTGCTAACGATGTATATGAACTATTGTCGTCGTCGGTTAGTGCGAGGTAGCACCGTAGCAAGCAAAGAAAAATGTGGCTGCTACCATTACCAAAGGGTGAAACTCATGGAGAAATGCAAGTTATCGGCAACTATTCGCTTATTAGGTGAACTCGAGTGAGCGTAACAATTAATAGTGATATATAATAAATTTTGCTTTAGAAAACAAAATTTACTTTAGATCGATCTTTAGAAAACAAAATTTTGCTTCAGTCCGTCATCGAGGGTTCATCGTTCGTACCAAGGGCGTGGCAGTATTTTGCCGGGTCCTTCGTCACCACCCAGTCGATTGTCACCGACTCTGCGATCAGAAAACACACACAAGGCTGAAACCCAAAACGGTCTTTATCATGAGCAGTATTAAACTTGTTGGGAAATCCAACCAAGAAAATAACTGCATAATTTTTGTCCTTTTATTCACAACTTCAAGGACGAAGCTCCTATTCTTGGAACTCTTGCACCTTGGAAGTTCCAAGAACCTACTCCGGTGGTGAAGAGAGTCTGGAGAGGAGGGCGTGGAAGTCTCCGTCGCAGAACGAACGCAAAGATCAACTCGTGGAGCTACTGTACTATACCTTCGCTGCAGCGTGACAAGGGTGCCACGCCAGTGCTGCTGTCAGACGACGAAAGCAGCCGGGTCAGCAGTGACGGGTCGATGCTTTTACGAGATACTAGCTGCCAACACTGTGCGATCAGGTGGACGTCGACGATTTCAAGACGGCAGCGAGATGGATATCAATCTTAATCCGAGGAAAAGTCTCCTGCGCCGGCAGATTTGGTGCGGCATGCTCCCAACACGGCATGTAGACACACACGTGCCCTTCAATTTGTGCGTTGTTGCCGGATATCATTTCTACCGACACTATTTTTTCTGATGATTACAAGACAGTACCACCTTCTGTTCAGAAAATGATGTCATTTCGATAAACAACGTAGAAGATCCCACGGAGGACCAATGAGGTTCTGGAAGGATAAGGAGATTGGTGAAGTCACCTACTACAACATCCTAGGCCACGACATTTGCACCGAACGACTACGAGGAAACAGACAAGAATACAAAAACAGAGTTCAAGTTGCCTTGCCTTGCCACCGTGAGCCTCTTGTAGCTGGTCGCAGAATCAGGCGTTTGCTGCCATATGCGTGGTTGAGGGGTTGCGACGCCAAACTATAAGCCGAAGGAGAATCTGGTAGAGAAGCTGTGCCAAACGAGCCCTGACTAATACCACCAGGTAGAAATTTAATTGAATATTTACACAAAAGGGAAGAAACAGAGAGCCCAGCACGGAGCTTAGGATCCACACGAAATTCTAGTTGCAGATTTTTCTTGTCACTGCTCAAACCAGATGACCGGAGACGAAAACGAAGAGGAATCCAATCGAATAACGAAGGTACAGGAACCAACAGGAACTAGATTCAAACAAGCAAACCTTTATCACAAGTTTACACTGTCGTCGCGTCGCCCAGTTAAACTAGCATTTCACCAGCATGATTTGTCCAACACAAAGGAAACAACAACAAGAGAAACAGAAGCAAGGCTGCCTTACAAGCGCGTCTCGAGGTGGCGCGAAGTGCTGCTCTTGCCCATCTTGCTCTTGGTTATGGCATCGCCGAAAAACACATCTGATACGATGGAAAGAAAGAAACCCACAGAAGTTGTCGTCGTCATCTCAACATCTAACTAAACTGAAAGTCTGAAAACTGAAAGGGGAAAGGCGGGAGGCGGGCCCGTACTAGTACTGCTTCTTTTTCCGGATCCTCTTGCTCCTCCATGAGAGGAGGGCCGCTGCTGTGGACGAACTGCTTCGCCTTCGCATGACCTGCGTCATCGGCTTCCTCTCTCGCCGCTTTCCTGTGAAGCAGGGCTTCAGGAAAGCTCCATGAAGGCTGAAGCTGCTCGTGCCTTCTTCATGTGCTTCTCTCTTGATACCAACCACAGGGGCGACACTCTCGTCCTCGGAATCTGACCCTGTTTCTCGCTTCACGGATACCCTTATGCGCTTGGTTGGATGACTGATCACCTCAAAGTTTTGGTATCCTTCCTCAGCAGCTTGGTTGTCAATCAACACATCCTCAGAACTCTGCAAATGAAGAAAGAGTATGTCAAGAGAAATAGACGAAACAGCAATAATACTCTGCCGTGGTTTGCAATGAAATCACTAAAGGAGAACTATCTAGATAATTCGAAAGGAGAATTACAATCTAAACTAGAAGAAATATTCTGGACTGGACCACTGCATTGGATGACACTGAAAACTTCAGATGATCAGGATCTATTGTGCTACCTTTAGATTCACACAACTTTAATGTCAAAAGACACATCAGAAGACAACCACTATCATCGAATATTGTAAATCACTCAAAATATTCAGCTGCTCAGAATATTGATCACTTCTAAATGTTGAATTCTATTTTCAGCCTTCCTGAAGCGGTCCGGAGAAAAACACCCAGAAATATGTTGTACTGGAGAAGTTTCAACTTTTGTTAGAGGTTGAAGCTCAAACTCCTCACAAAACAAATGAACTAAAAAAAGGTTGAGGCTCAAGCTGCTTCAAATAGGTGACAAAATTCCCAACCAAGTTACTGTGTGAGAGTAGTCATAGAAGCTTACTTCACGCAGTTCTCCCATTTGGTGTGGACCTTCAGATAATAGGCTCATGGTGCTCTCAAAAATATCCATATTGCTAGCTTCTCCGTAGCTCGAGAGAGCACTATCAGGCATGACAGAATCGTCCATGTCGCAGTCAGATGTGTCCTGGGGAGATGTCTCAAGCAGGCCAGCACCTTTGCCCTTTCCCGGCGAGCAATTGGAGCTCTGTGTGCCGTTGACCCATGTGTTAACTTTAAGGGTTATTCCCGTGTTCTTCTTGGCCACTGCTTTCTTGAGATTTGATCTCAGGGTAGATACCCTATCCTGAACAGATTGAATGCTTAAAAGGATCTGCTCAACAGTTGCATCACCTCCTTCAATACCAAGTATCCAATTGGCATCGTTGTTTCCTTTTGTATTGTCATCCGCTGAATGGTCAAGGAAAAGTGTTTATTAAGTTAACTGCACAAGTCAACAAAAAGACAAAAAAAATATTGTTGTCCTAAATAAAGACACACTGTTGGCAATCAGATTAGAGGTTTGTTGAACTGAGGTCCTGATGAATACAAAAGCATAACAAGAGACTATGTCAAATGAAGATAATACAAAAGCATAACAAGAGACTTTGATTGTTTCATCATATCTAGAGCTAGTGCTCATCTCTTAGTCATTTTTTGTCATTTAACAATGTCAAATGAAGATAATACAAAAGCATAACAAGAGACTTTGTGCAATCAGTAATTCATTACTATCATGCAAGCATGAGATATCATATTTGTTTGCAAACAGGAGGCAGTTGAAAGCAGTACCTAAATTTGCATTGTCTTCAATAGAATGGCCCTCTGCTTCTGTTTTCTCTGCAGGACGACTGAAGTGAGATATCACCAAGACAATTGTTATCTCATGTGTAAAATGGAACATAATGCTTACCAAAATAAGAAAATACAGTGTGGTTTGAGATGTATGAAGAAGCATCCATTTTCAACTCGTTTTTCTTTCTCCTCCTCCGCTTCATAGTTTTCCTGAAACAATGAGAGGCGAAGGGTACTGATCTTGATGAGGAGCAGTCCAACTCAATCATTTTTGTCTGCAACTCCTTTTCATGCTTAAGTACAGAAAGTTCCTTGTCATATTTGGAGACTTGAGACTGTAAATCCTTCATCCGCAGTTCTAACCATTGGCATCTCCACATTAACGGGCTTATATACTTTCTCCAGTGATCAGTTACCTTTTTCTTCCTGTAATAAGAAATAAATTGTTGTATAGCTCATGAAACATGAAATACATAAACAAACACTGATGTCACCAAATCGAAAACTACAAAGTTCTTGAATTATTTTGGCTTTCAGAATGTCCCTGATATATATTAGCAAGCGAAAGTGGACGTCACCCAGCCAGCCAGGTTTAATTCTCACCTTTCTCTAGATATAAATACTAGGGTGGATGTCTCTCAACCTGGTCAAGTTTTTTTCTTTTTGAAGAAAAATAAATAGAATCCTATACACATTTCTAATTTTATGTACTTAATGTTCAGGCAAGATTTGAATAGGAAAAGAAATCATCTGTATCATTAAAACACCGAGAATATAGTCACAAACTGGAGCCAAAGGACTTCTGGCTGAATGGTTAGGAGCTCCGAGCAGCACCCCTCAGGTAGCGAGTTCGATTCCCGGTGGGAGCGAATTTAGGCCTGAGGGTAAAAAAATCCCCTCGCCCCTCCCTTTCGCAAAGCACAGGTCAAAGCCCGGCCAGGTCGTAGGCCTGGGTAACGGTGCGGCCCAACATGGGGGTTGTGGCAGTAGTCGCCAGCCCAGGTTCTAGATCGTTCACGCGGTTACGGGCCCCTGTGCACGCAAGGGGAGGGGTTCGGGGGTTTTCTCGGCCTACGCGTGAGATAGGCTTCTTCTATTAATGCAATACCGCCGGGGAGGTCAACCCCCGGTAGGCCGAGTTTTTTTAGTCACAAACTGGAGTCGGAATGTGCGTAAGTTGGATGCAAGATCCTAGACTTGGGAACATAAAGTTCTTGTTTCAAGAATCACCAACATCTCCCTTCAAAACAAAAAAAGAATCACCTAAATCAGAATCCTAGAGATGCTTCATTATCACTAAGACAATTCTGCATGCATGAATATTCAGGTATACATCAACTGTCCTTACCGTCGTAGGCTAAGATAACCTGATACTTAGATACCAACACGAACTATCACGGAGAAGCACGGTGTTTTGATACGCTCAGCTGCTTGGCTTCAGATACCAGAAGGCAGCTTAGGTAGCCTAGCAAAGATGTAAGCTTATTTGAGCAATCCAAAAATACCGAATCTTCCAGATAAGAGTCCCTTGTAGCCTATCTTAGGAGTGAGCAATTTAGCACAAGGGTAGATATTTAATTCCACAAGGTGAAAGATTAAATCAATGAACTCTTGACACTTATGGAAAGGTAGAAAAACTAATTTGGGAGTAGTTGTCTTAAAGACAAGCTACTTACTTCAATAGTCTATCCATATTCTCAGAAGCAGCCGCGTCCAGCAGATCGGCGGCATCTCCATTACCAGGATAGCGGCAGAAAGGCGAGTCCACCTCAATGTCACTAATCTCGGAGGGCCTTCCATCATCCTCCGATCCCGACAGAGTGTCCCCGAAGAGCTTGAACACTCAGTGGCGTCAGGGTCATCGGCTGTGGCCAATTTGCTGAAGCCAGTGCCAGCGTCCAGGCTGACAATGTCAACATCCAAATCCACTGCTCCACTACCGTCCTCCATTTTAACCTTGGCACCGAAATCCATGTGCACTGGCAAATGCAATGAATACGTTAGAATCTTCAACAAAATAATGGAAAAACGTAAAGTCATTCACTGGCATGGCAGGAAAAATACAAAATAATGTGATAACATAACGATACGAAGTGGCATGTAGGCACCGCAGGAGCATGGGTTAGGGCTCGAATTCAAAGAACTGCGCGGTTCGCAACTTGTTTGCCCTGTGTGCAAGACTGACCAGCGGAGCCGGCTCCCCCGGCGATGGCGAGGAAGAGTGGAGCGCCTCTCGCGCGAGCCGCCTGACGCGACGATACGGCTGCCCTCAGGCCTCAGGTACACCAGCGCCGCGGTGATGGAGCGGCCAGGCGGCCATCCACCGCGAGGGGAAGCAATGGCGGAGCCTGCAGCCGGGAACAGAACCGCCAGGGGCGCGCACGCACGGGTCAGGGACGGCGCTCGCAGCAGCCGTTCCCCGGCGAACCTCACGTCTCACCTCAGCCTCGGAGCTCTCGTTCCCGCCCTCTCAGCTCACGCGGCGCAGAGCAGAACGCGGCGACGGGGCTGGCGGCGGCGGCGGCAGCAGAGTATGGCAAAGGAAATAACAACTCGCGGGAGAAAACAAAAGAGGAAGCCAACAAAAAAGGCAGGCATGAGTAACTGAAAGCCAGTGAGGCGAGTGGAATCTAACCCTAGTGGGCTTCTCATATGGGCCTAGTTGGGCTCTTGTAATGGGCCTGACGCTACAAATCCCAATCAGAATCCTGCTAGGATTCAGGCTGTCTAGGAAGCAGGAACATTTTGCTGATTCACAAGAAATGTTGTAGTTAACGCAGGACCCACACCGAGAAATTCAATCACTGTAAATAACATGCTTAACTAGAACAAGGACATGGCCACTTGAAGCCAGCATGGTAGTGTACTCATGCTCCCAAAATAGAGATCCTGCAAATGTTCAGGTGCTTCAACTCAGCCTACATTTGCATTTGAGCCAGCAGCAGAGGCCAGATAGAAGGACCGTCAGCTAGTTCCCCATCATCGCTTTGCATGAAGCTGGCAACTCTAATCGGGAAGCAAAAACAGGATACATATTGTACCGCTTACATCCTTATTTTCATGAACATCAAACACATGAATCTTTCCACCTTAACGAAATCTATTGAACGTATCAAGAATCAAACAAGCGAGCTAGCTCCATATATCCTGAATTTTGCAAACACGGACACCAAAGACCTCAAACAAGCACAATTTCTTGGCGACTATTGCATATCGCCCTAAATACCACACCAAAATCTCTAGCATCAATGTTGCGTTGCAAATTCCACAAGCTAGGTTCAAATGGTGAGTAGCTCTAGAAGCTGGTGCCGGGTGGCACAAGTAAAACATAAGGGCGCATCGATCTCAGCTAGCTGGATACCGACCAGCTTGGCTCGGCTCGGCTCGCTCCAGATCGTTAGGATACGAGCTGGCTCTGCTCGGCTCGTTATCTTACGAGCTGGAATGCTAGCTCGGCTCGCTCGTACGAGCTCGAGCGGCTCGCGAGCCAGCTCATAAGCTCGTCATTGCTCGCCCGAGCACTCCCCTTCGTGACCTGTATAAGAAGACAACGACCATGCCGTCTACAATCTTCACGCTGGAGGGGGAGGGGGCCGTGACGTGGAGGAACGGCGGAGGAGGAGCCGGCGTCACCGTATGAGGGGAGGAGGTGGAGGGCGGCACCACCGCGTGGATAGAGGAGGATGCTTGCCCCGCTTGAACTGCCCGGCTGCCGCATCGCACCGCCTATCCGCGGTTTGATCTTGAGTCTGACTCAGTCCCTTCCGTCGTCGTCGTCATCATGGGAAGAGCGGTGAGGACAACGAGATCGTGCTCGCTATGAGCTTGGCGTTGATGGCTGCAACATCGGTGACGGAGGGAAGGGAGAGGGGAGTGCTGAGATGGGGGAAAAGAGGCATCGGCAACCTTACGAAGCTCCACGAGAAAGCCTCTCGCTTTGTTTGGCTCGCGAGAGCGGCTCGCGAGCCAGCTCGAGCTAGCTCGTTAACATAACGAGCTAGAAAACCTGGCTCGGCTCGTTAGAAAAAGTGAACGAGCCGAGCCAGTCGCGAGCCGAGCCGAGCTAACGAGCCACGAGCTTTTCGTCCAGCATAAGGGCGCATCGATCTCAGCACACGAAATCCTAATCCGACAAAGCGAGAAGGCGCCGCACGCCAGAGTCCCACACATCAAACTGCTTATCAGATGAAACAATGCCCTCATCAAGAAGAACTTGCCAAAGACCCGATCGATGAGCTAGCGAAGAGTGTCTCTCATAGGCATACTACTCTCCAAGACAGCACTAGCAAAAGAAAGCTCTGCCCCTGTGCGTGCGTGACATGCGGTAGACAACTACCCAAACAACCCCAATCCTCCATTGAAACACTACCGGAAGTTAGCACGACGTGGATCGAGCAGTGGCTCATCAACCATAGCAAGGAGTGAAAAGCCGGACTATCCTAGCAGCACCGCAGCGGCGCAGCCTAATTCCAGGTGCGATTCGATCCTGTTTATCACGACTTGGGCAAACAACAAGACGAAGAATAAGGAGAAGCCAGCGATTCTCGCCAGAAACAAAGCTTTGGCAGGGCTGGGTGAATCCTTCTCGTTCGCACTTCCCTGCAGGGTGGCGGCGGAAGCGAATCGTTCCAGTTCTCGGGAACCAGCAGGAACCAGCCGACGCTAAGCGATCAATACAGATAAGTAAAACAGGATGCGCTGCTACATATAAGTCCGCCGGCGCCGGACCTAGCGATGGACGCGCGTCGAAGCTGGGATCGGCGGCCACGGCCGCCGTGCGCTAGCTGTGCGTGCGCGCGATGCAGTGAAAAGAAAGATTCTAGGTAGATAGAGGCGTAAGGGATACCAGGGGAGGAGTACGAAGGTACCTGCGGTGGCCGCAAGCTGCGGCGGCGGCGGCGGCGGCGGCGAGCAAACGAGAGGTGTCGAGGCTTTGGCTGCTGGGTTGAGAGCGCCGCCGTCAGAGGCAGGACAAAGGGAGGGAAGGAGCAGGTTTTATTCAGTTCAGAGGGTTTACATGGGCCGGGCCGGACTTGCAATGCAACGGCACCAAATACTCAGTCTCATTTTTTTTCACCCTTCTTCTATTCTACCATGGATTGGAAGGTGCCCATGAAATTTAAGCGCCGATTTCAACTCTATTCTGAAACCATTTTTTCCATAATTTCTCACAGACCCTGCAAGTAGACAAGTTTTCATCCCGAAATTGGATTCTGGCAAGGTTTAATTAACACACGATACGACTTTGTGGTTGTTGTTGGGGATTCTTCATCCGTGGAATGAAGTCTGTCCCCAGCACAGAGCGAAAACTATGACGCCAATGTTTGCCTTCAAAAAACAAAAATATAACGGCAATGGAAAATGATCACGCGTGATGGGGAGTGACACATGCGAACTTAGGGTTTATAGTAAGTTCAAAGATCATTTAGTTCAGACTAAAATGCCATTGGCTAACTGCTAAATTCATGGAATATTCCCTACAAAAATTCAGAAAGGACAGAATGGACAATTCGCCCAGAATACAATGACTCGACAGTAACCCTAATAGCTGACGTCATTCGCCGTTGCTAACGGTCGCTCCGCCATTTCCAGTCTCGTCATTTCCTTGTCGTGACCCAAGAGCTCTCACCTTTCAGTCCCTTGACAAACACCAGGTATTAGGTGTCCTCCTGACGCGTCCCTCGCCCTTACGCTCGGTCCCCACAAGACACGGAGAAACAGAGGAAATAGGTAGTGATATGTGTTGACGGTAAAATGGCGGGGGTCCCCCATGAGCCCCGCCATTTGCCGGTGAGAGCGTCCAATTCCTGCTTTTGCATGCTCATGAAGAAAACACGGCCGCCATTAGTGCCGGTGTCGACCCCCCAATAGCTATCTCAGACAACTCGGTGTCACTAAAAATGTGAAAATAATGGGTTTTATGAATTGAAGGCACCCATGGAATTTATGATTTCTCTCCAGCACACCCTGGAAATAGAAGTGGGATTTATTTTTATTTTTTGTCCCAGTCTTAGCTTCGAGACTTGCGATGGAAAATGAAATTGTCAGAATTATAATGATGGGAAACATAGATTATTTCTTTTTCCTTGTTACCAACTGTCTGGTTGATCATTACGTTCACTTGTAATCTTGATGGGTCGCCCGGAGTGGGCAACGTGTCACATGGTGAAATTGATGTATAGTTAGATTAAGAATGCCACATAAAGCGTATTACAAAATCTCTAAAAACAGTACTATATTAAATATTTAATTTTGGCTAAGTTGTTTTCATATGGGATCAAGTTTCTAGCAGTTACCAAGGAAATTTAAGTTGTGTACCATTATATTCCCATTCTCTGAGTTCGGCCTAAATATGTGAATTGGAATTCAAGATTTAGTGTTTTAGTCCATTGAAATGAGATGGCTCTTTTGAATCAGCATTGTGATGGAAATGGTACAGATGAGGCATGGAGCGTCTGAAGTTGTGATGGAAATGGTACAGATGGGGCATGGAATGTTTGAGGCTTTGAGTACTGTTTGTGACATTGGTCAGAAGTGAGAAATTTTTTATATTTATTGGTATATAGTGCAAACTTTTTGATATAGATCCAGAACTTCATTCCAACGAGTTCATTTGTTAACTCAAATGAACTTTTGTCGTCCTCAAAGAATGACCACGCTAAAAAAGCAATGAAGTAGTGCTTGAAAATATATTTTTTGGGACTAATATGCTTAAAAAGACTACTTCATGTCTTTTTGGATACTTAATTAATTAACACTAGGTTTTATAATATGAATTGTACATGTGTACCATATTTTCATGTGGTTGTGCATCCGGTTCATTGATTCCTTTGATCATATTAATCGGAACACACATGCATCACACAAGCACAAAAAGTAGATTTCACATGTCATATATAATGATAGTTATTTTTACAGGGGTGAAGTTTTACGAAACAACATGGCCATAAAACCTTGGGGTTAAACAGAGACAACATACCTGGGTTGTGTGAGACAATTAGCTAAGGGCCACAAAACCAAAGGTTTTACAAAATTTTACTCTTTTCTTTTTCCAGTCTCTCTCCATCTCCCTAATGGGATTCTCTAGGATTACATATCTCTGATTCCTTTTTCTTCTCCTTAGGAATTTTTACAAGATTTTATTTATCCATTTTGAAGAAGTTTGGCAGAAGCACTACTTTTGATATTCTAATCTAGGTTGCTCGAACATCATCACATAACTCCCAAAAAATTTACCCTGCATCGATGCATTATGATTATAATAATTTGGATCTTTCTCCCAAATGATGTTCAAGCACAAAATGAAGATTTTATTATCAATGACGGCTTTCGTAAAATACAACTAGGACTATAATAGTCTGCTTCTGCTACTGTTTGAGTTTTAGCTGATTGTGTCACACACACACAAAAAATTTGCTGAGTTCCCAGAGGACAATTATGACTATAATGAATAGCAATATATACTATCTTTTCCAAACTGGCGCTTGTTGTCCTTGCCTATGCTTGTGTGAATATTGATGGGTGCTTCGGGTTAGGACGATTCACGTAGCATTATTGATGTGCATTGGATTAAGAATACCAGTTAGAGGATATTTTCGTATGGGATCATAAGTTTCTAGCAGTTCAAAAGCAGATAGTTTTTCGCCTAAAAAAAAGCTTTCGGGCTGTTCTCCAGTAATTAATAACATACTTCCCTTGTCCTGGAAGTGTTGAATGGAATAGTGAACATTTAGGTTTTAAGGTTTTAGTTCATGGAATTATATGTCTTTTTTAACTACCCTTGTCATGGAAGTAGTACAGAGGGAGCATGGAAGGTTTGAAGCTTGGGCATTGACTGTGACCATATGGTACGGACTAAAGTTTTATTTGGCCGAGAGCCTGGTGGGGCACTCCGCAAACTCTTTGCCGAGTGCTACACTCAGCAAAGAGTTTGCGAGTGTATATGTGCTTTTGCAAGTGCCCCTAGCACTTGGCAAATGAGGGGGTCTCCCGTAGTGATGATTACTCTGAAATACATGAAATTAATAGTGCCCGAAACTATAATTTTGGACTAATCTTTTACAAAAGCCAAGTGCATTGTGGCCGACTCCATGTAGCTTTAGACGTAGAATTAATGCACCCATATAAATCATTTGCTCCGACAAATATTTGGTTTCCAATTCTTTGCTTTTTCGGTTTGAACATGTCCATTCCTATTTTGTTCCCTACAGGTATTTTTACAAAATTTACTTTTGGTCTTACAAATGAGATCGAGAGAAATAGTACTAGGGCTTCCGTAGTCCTCCAGGATAATCGTCGGACATCATCATGAAAGAACCAAAATAATATATTAGATGAGTTATTATGATTAGTTATATTTGCATTTTTTATGATGACATTTGACCATGATGGCTCTAGACAGAGCTGTGACATGGCAGAATCCGGGTACAATTAGACATAAAGAATCATGGATAGTTTTTAATCTAATGCCCATTTATCTTTTCGAAATTCAAGGGGAAAATTTGCAATTTACCCCTTACAACTCAAGGAGTAGCGGTATGGAGCAAAGGATTCAATATTTAATATTTGTCACCACAGACACTTCAAGTCACTCGTGTTATATTTTTCGTAACTAATATGGCTGCTCGCGTATTTGCGCGGCTAGTTGTTAAACTATTTAAATTATTTTCATATTATTGCAAGAGTTTAAACATAATTTATTATTATTACATTTCTTATTTCTAACATAGCTAAAATTGATTGGAGCGATTTCTCACCTAGTGTGTCAATTTGAGTATGTGATGAGTTATCATTTACATGAATGCCATATTGAAATAACCAATTTTTATAAGTAGCATGTAAAGATCGTGATTGTGGCATCTGGCCAACAAAGATACATGGGCAAAATAGTGAACATAAAAGATGAATCACAGGAACAATATAAAATAATAGATATGATAAACACAATCATAACATATATATATCCTTTATTAAACCAAGCAAAATGAATAGAATTGATGCTTTTTATACAATTTTAGTAATAGAGAACTCTCACTGTTTTTCATAATTTGTTTCATCATGCTCCCTCTGGTTATTATAATCTATTGTTCTTCCATTAGCATTCTTTCATCTTGAACATGCTTCTGTTTTAATTTTTGTTTTTAAAAAAATAGTATACATATCATGATTTCAGCTTAAGAAAGACACAACACAAATAAAAGATATGCAGTATACTTTTAGGAAATAAACAATACCTATTTTTCAGTAATAAAAGATATGCAATATATGTGTGTCTTAAAGTTTCACATTATTGTAATGTTAAAAGTGCTCTCGATATTTTGTCAATCATTTTTCTTTATTTCCTTTTTGGATAGACATGCATACACATGTTTCTTACCTATTTACTTATATTGTTAGTGTTTAACAATTAATGCATTACATATTTAGAAAATGATGCGTTGCAACTCATATTTCAACTAAATTATATCTGGGCCAAGAAGACTTTTGACTTAATGCGAGATGCATTGCATGTCAAGTTGTAGTTAAGGATATGAATTTAAATTATTATATTTACATTCATTTGAATTTTATTTTTTTCCATTATATTTAAAATATTAAAATAGATTTTTTTTATTAGTCTAAATTTGAAAAGTGAGTAATCTAGAAATAGGAATTAGGTGTATTATTTGGATATTTTTGTTATTCCAAATCTATCTATTTTTGGACTCATAATGGTATGGTGGGTAAATGAGAAATAGGAATTAGGGGTACTTTTAGCTATTGTTCATTATTCTGAATTTAATTGTTTTTTGACTCATAATGGCATGGTGAGTAATTTAGAAATAGGTGAGAGGGGTATTTTTGACTATGTTTTATTATTCCGAATTTAGGTATTTTTTACTCATAATGGCATGGTGGGTAATTTAAAAATAGGTATGAATGGTATTTTTGTCTATTTTTATTATTCTAAATTTAACTATTTTTTTGACTCATAATGGCATGGTGGATAATACAGAAATATGTTTGAGGGTATTGTAGACTAATAATTTTTATAATGGCAGTGATGGGTAATTTTCTCTTCTTATTTTCTCTGACGTGGTAATTTTTAGGCCTTGAGAACGAAAAGTGGAGGCTTATTCTTGGTCAATTATATATATAATATATAATCCCCTCTTGCAAGTAACTAAAGATATAAAAAAATGTGTACGATTATCATCTTTTATTTGTGGAGCCGAGGAAGCAGTCACAATCCTAGTTCACCTTGAGTTCCAAAGCCACCAAACTTTCTTTGGTTTCCATAAACATTTCTAGTTTTGGATATATGGTTAAAGTCCCTCTGTGCATGCCCCCTGCATGGCAATGCTACAAAAATATGACATACCCTTATTTAGTAGGCCTAGAAGGCCATTAGTAAAGTGATAAGTATTTTATTAGAATGTATCACAAAACAGTTCTTATGCCAGAGTCTAAGTAGAATTAGAAAGGCATGGAGCTATAAATAGTTCCAACACTACATAGACGACGCCTTCAGTAAATACACCAGAAACTATGTAACAGGTAGCATTCCAGGTGCTTCACATCGGAGCACTAAGCTGAACATTTCACTATGTCATACTCTGTGCAGAGACGCTTTGGAGAATAATAGAGAATTTGATGAGGCGCTCAAACTCAAAGCTGCGCATGAGTAGCAGCAGCAGCTGCAGCGTCGTCCACCTCAATCACAGCACCATTCTTCAAGAAGCTTGAGAACCAGTATGCAGACAACCTCGGCTGCCGCTGACGTCTATGGTCGGTGAAATCCACGCGGATGAGACCAAAATGCGCCTTGTAACCTCCAAAAATCTCGTAGAGATCCATGAATGACCACACAGAGTATCCTTTGACATTGGCTCCGTCCCTGGAATCAACAAATACGTCACGCCAGTTCATGTACGAAAAAACATCCGGAAAAACACCATGCGTGTGGTAAAGAAATAATAATGCTGATATGATGCAAGCCTAATTAACCCTCTTAGACAATTCTGCAACTTGGTTATCCAATCAAATAACAAGCAAACAGCGAAAGTTGCACGGTTACCTGATTGACTTAAGTGTGCTTGCTATGTACTTTTTCAGGAAGTCAATCCTCTCTTCATCCATCAAGCTGTCGTCGGCTTGTCCACAGCCTGAATGATGCAATAATACAAGTTAATTTGTGATGTAAATTTGTATCAGCCCTCTCAATCCTTAAAAAAAATGTATCAGCCCTCCTGACTTTAAAATGTTGTTGCAGACTAGAAGGAGATTACCGTTCTCCTGGATGTAAATTGAGATATTGCCGTACTTTCCCCGGAGGTATCTGAGTACATGCTCTAGACCCTGAGGATCAATCATTTGGCCTGCTGGATACTGCTCTCAAGAAATCAACGTCAGCATCTAGTCTAACCATTCTACAGCTGTTTAGATCAACAATATCAATCATGAATGCACCTGAATAGAAGTTGGTCCATCCCTGGTGTCTGCAAAAGATTCACAAGCATATTCATGTGAATGAGCAATCCTTTAGAAACATTCAGATACATGTGCGTGCAGAATTTACACAAGCATTTGAACCTCTGAACAGGGCCCCAACATCAGCAGCTTGGTCTCGCACGGCCATCTTTGACAAATCAGGATTGCTGCTAGCATATATGGAGCTGTAGTGATTCAATCCAATGAAGTCAAATGCGTCAGTAACAAGCTTGGACTCATAGTTGGAGAATGATGGAAGGCGGGCACCAGCAGACTTCTTCATACTTTCCGGGTAGTCCCCAAACAGGAAAGGGTGCAAGATGCTGCAATTCAAAAACATATTAGCTGATGCATTATCATGTCCCCTGGAAGGAAATGTCAAACTGCCTATCGGCAAGTTTTTACAGTAAAGTATCTGATGCAAAAACATGATATATTGCATTCAGAAAGCGTTACCTACCAACCAAACAAGAAGTCGTTGGCTCTTTCAGTTGCCTTGATATCTTCTGGTGAGCCTGTCTGAGGGTAAATGGCCAAGGAGAACAGGTTTATGCCTACTACACCCTTCTGAGCAGCCTGAAACATAATATTCAACCGAAAAAAATTATTATAGTAACTAAAGTCTGAAGCAACAGCGCGGGTCAACCAACCTGGTACTTCTCCCGGTAAAGCCTGACAGCTGACGAGTGAGCTAGCAGGGTGTGGTGCAGAAACAAATATGGCTCGACAGAGGAGTTGCCAACAGTACAGTTATCCCCAAATGGAGATGAACAACGGCTGGGTGCCATAATTCCAATGTCATAGGAACCTTGAGCAATGATGTTTGGTTCCAGGATAGTTGTCCAGTGGGAAACCCTATCGCCAAACTCGCGAAAACACACATCTGCGTATGCTGCAAAGTCATCTCTGCACCAGAGATACATGGAAGGGGAATTGGTCAGGTCATACCATGCAATATATTTGAAATGATTTCCTTCGCCAAAAAAAAAAAAGGAGTCAGTGTGATTCGACTGTGATGTGCAACCTAAGCTAAGCAACAACTTACACAATTCTGGGGCTAAGCCATCCACCGTACTCATCTTCAAGGATTTGGGGGAGGTCTAGATGGTAAAGCACAGCCTGTATCTGAATACCTGTGCAAGAATTGGAACAATGGTTCAATGACCGAAATAAGTTCTAAACAAACGCAGTGTACTACCTTCTTTCACTAGTTCATTTATCATATTGTTGTAGAACTGCAGCCCTTTCGGATTAAGTGCTCCTCTCCCATCTATATGATTGAAAAATAAAAGTTGGTATAAGGTGCAAATTTTATAATTGTCAAAAAAAAGGATATCATATCGGGAAATGTAAAAAAAATGAAAGCAATAGGCTCGTTTTCATACTAGGAATAAGTCTTGTCCAGGATATGCTGAACCTGTAAGCATTCAGGCCCATGTCTTTTATTAGCTTTACATCTTCCTAAATAGAAACATGAAGCAAAGAAGTAAGAAAACTCCCCAAACGCCCAAGCTGTTACCAAATAAATCAGAGTGTTTCTTTTCAAGAGTAAGCACACCTTATACTTGTGATAGCCATCAGAAGCGATGTCACTAGTGCGCCCATTTGGGTTCCTCGCTGTTGCATTAGTACACATCTCAGTGGGATGAATAATGGAATACAAAGTTAGGAACTAACCACAAGTTTCTTCCTAAAAGACTCTTTTGACTACTTGCAATTGCAGAGTGTGAAACATCAGAAACTTACCACGACGAGTAACAGCCTAGAGCATGAAATTTGCACTTCGTGAGTGCAGCATATTAACGATTACCAACATGTGATCCGTACGGATCATAATTGCTGAAAACTCTTACTGTGATAAGGTCTAGATGAACACTTGACTACCTGAGTGAACAAAGGTGTCCCAAATGCTTTGACTCTTCCCATCCTCAGCTACTGCACCTTCATACTGCCCCAAACATATGGGAAATTTGTATAGCCCGAATTTATAGGAAGTACCAGGGAAAATGAACATATATTTCTTGTGCTTCAGTGCACCTGGAATGCTGCAGTCCCAGCTCCAAAGACAAATCCATCCGGGAAGTCATCCACCGTAAACCGTAATGCCGTCACACTATGTGATGCAATAAGAAGCAGCCATAGTAACAGAAGCAGAAAGTGTTTCTCCATGGACATTCTCTCAAACCACACGTACAGGCTTCCTATATGTGGTGTAGGGTAGTGCGCTTGGATGACGAACCAGGTTTAGTTTTATAGGGCCAGGATTTTTTCGATGTGAGGTTCCTCTTTATGCGCAATAATTTCTTGAGGTACAACATTGGCCCGTAATGTAATTGCATTTATCACCTGATGGCACATGCAGGATGCCGATCGCTGTCATCAAGGTAACCAACGCTATCATTTTCTATATGGTTTTATATACGCCGTAGAATTATTTTTTTTTTGAGAATTGAATGTGGCATGATCTGATTATGATACATGACCCCTATCAACCGGATGATCTTAAGAAACTGAAGATGCAAAATGGATCCCAGGGAGTTGTCGGCCCAGGCCGATAGAAGAAAGTGATAAATAGTTTAGAGCATGATTTGGTGCAATTAAAAATGGGGCAATTGCAAATCAACCACACTTTTGAAGTTCAATTATGAAACATTCATCGACTTTTAGATTTTTCCATTTTACCATAGTTTTCAAAAAATCTATGATGATCTTGCAAAATTTAAAGAATATCTGAGGTGATAAAAAGTGATGGTTGTTTCAAACTTCAAGTCTAAAATTATGGTCAAAACACTATTGCCCCATTAAAAATCAATAGATGTTAATTTCCACTATTATATTACAATTATTACATGAAACATGTTAGCAGTCCTTCTATTAGTATCAATATACTCCAAATTTTGCATGCAATCCAAATTGGTCTTATTTGTTTTAAAGAAGGAAAAATTGCAAAAAATGCATCTACACGTCAGGAGGGTTTTGATGTACCCACCTACAAGAAATTTTATGTAATGGAGCGTATGAAGTAAATCTTGAGGACAGAGAAGAGACATGCTATCCGGTAAAAGCTATCAGGGGGGTATGAAAACAAATGTACATTTGCAGAGGGAATACTGGCACAAAGCTTTTTGTAAGTGGGTATACGAAACCCCCTAAGTTGCAAGTGGGTTTTTGCGATTTCCCGTGCGGGAGGAGATCGTCCCAGACACTTTTTTGCATAGAGAATACCTTCTCACATAGATCTAGAAAACCTTGAATCACTTCTCCACCCTTACCTAGAATTGAGGTTAGACATGTGCTTTGGTGTGGGACAGGCGGATTTTTTTTTAACCTCGGCCTTGAACTCGCTCCTACCGAAAGTCGGATCCAGATCCGAGGAGTGCTACTAGAGCCACCTAACCAACTTAGAGGCCAAGTCACAAAAAAACTTTGCCACTTCCAGCTACAACTCAACTACAATGTTTAGAATAGTACGTGTACTAATTAATCTTTTTTTTGTGAGGATGTGTACTAATCCTTACATGATAAAACAAGGAAGTATTGGCTATGGAAAATTTTCTAACACAACAATTTACTTGGGCTTCCGTCAATCATCATGACATAAAAGGAGTGACTTCCAAAATTCAGAGGTTGAAGATATGTAATCGGGTAAACACACTTCAAAGCTTGAATCATCATATCGCAAAATCTAATAAAACTATAGGGTTGGCGTGTGATTTGTTCTTGTGTCACTATCAATAATCTAACGATAGCTAGTGGTGTATTATCTCAAACGTGTCATTAATTATAGTCCTTGTGTCACTATCTCCATTTTTCCTATATCAGTATTCGTGGGGTGATTATTTTGGTGGTGGTGGGTGACTTATAAATTTGCATAGAGGTATGTTCGAATATTTTTATATTGGCCATAATATCTAATTTAGAAACAAGTATTTCAGGCTAATTTATTTTTATAATGATAGTGAGATAATTTTCTTTTTTATTCTTCAATTAAGATACTAAACCGAAATATGCCTACAATTAAATTACCCATCATTGCCATTAAAAGCATAAACCGAAATACCCCTACAATCGTCTATAAATTGGCCCCACCGGTGTTATACTTGTATATTTTTATTGATTATTACCTGAATATGATACTAAAACAATAATCCCAAACAACCTAGCATTTACAAAACATTTAGGAGTACCCTACTTCTTGTTTTCTAAATTTGTTAACAAAAAATTTACAAGCTAGGTGCATGTAATGAGCTTGAGGTAAGCTTGAAAATTCATCAGCAGAACCTCATATGTAGGCCCAGGAATAAAAAAAATTCGATTGACAATTGAATTGAGGCTCAAAGATATGCTTGCAACTCAGTAGTTCAGCAGAGGCAGTCATGGACAACGAAAGCCATGGCAAATTCTCCTTATCCTCCTGGAAGTAGCCTTTAAATTTTTGTTCAGTCAATACAAAAGAGAAGAGTTCAGATATTGCCATATGAACACACCGGAGCTCCAAGCATCATGCCAAAAGGAGACTGTATGGCTAGCCTAGCCTTGCTGAACGTGACAAAGACGTCGTACTGCTGTTGACGCACGATCGCGGCCGTCGTTCTTCAGCCTTATCCTTCCCCATCGCACTCTCGCCACGCTGCCGTGCCGCCGCCCCGTCGGACGTCGACGGACCTGCTCACCCAATTACTTGGTGCCGCGTAGGCAGGTGGCCATATAGGATATTTAATTTAACGGGATAATAATACAGATCACGTTGTTTAGTGGTGGGCCAGGCGCGCCCATCTGCCCCTCTGTCTTGCCTTTCCCTCTCGTTTGTCTCTCCATCGCCATGAATTCCGGCAAGGTCCACATCCATCAGCCGTGTCCGTGGCTGAGATGGATGAAGCTTTCGATGTCGCGAGATCTAGAGGGGATCCAGGAACGCAGTTCTTGATCGTCGTCCAACCGCCGGTCGCAACCGTGCCACGCTGCAAGGTGGGCCCAAATTAAGAATGGGCACCGTTCCAATAAGTCAGAATGGGCGCCTCGCAGCCATGCCGGCGCATTGGAGCGCCGGCATGCCCGCCACAGATGATAAATTACCTGACTCTCGTAGCTCGCCGCCTAATACTTCTGCATCCTCTCGGCATGTCATTTTAGGCCCTGAAGCACAGAATTAAGCACAATGCCCTCCGTGTCAGCACCATACAACGCGCAGCAATCATGACGCCGAAGCATTGTTTATGGTGCCAGCGTCGATCCTAGACTGTGCTAAATTGTACTGTTAGCTTACCTGACAAGAAGAACCAACAGTATGAGTGGCGTCACCGCCTTGAAAGGCGATGCACTGCCGAAGATGGCTCGATGAACAGTGGAATGTTTCTAGCTGCTGCCGTGCTCGACAACGCAATAGAGCGAGATCTGAATCTGGATGATGTGAGAGCAATCCTATCCGAAATGAAATCACCAATACAAGTGATCGAACATATCCTCGAGGGAAATGAAGTAAGATCAAGATTATCTGCTTGCTGTGGACGTGCTGAAATGAACTCCATACAATCAGAGTAAAGGAATGGAAAAGGACGACAACGCAGCTTGTTCATAGTGTCCTTGTTTACTCATCTGTCATCTGATCTGAAAGTGATTGAGAAAGAGAAGGCGGCCTGGAGAAGAAATAAGTGAAGTGGACAAAACCTGCAGAGGGTGTGTTAAAAATAAACTGTGGTGCAGGAGAATGAACGATCTCATGGACTCGTTCCAAGCTCAAATCATTGCATGCTTAAGCCATGTACAGTGGTCCAGACGGTAGTTGTCTGGAGGCACATCCAACTCACTTCAAGACAGCTTAAAAACGACTCACACAATGCATTGTTTGAAAGAGGTTGCCTAAAAGAAGCATGTGCAAACTTCCAAACAACAAAAATCTCACCTACAATGGATTAGACAGCAACGAACTGTCTATTAGACCGCATGTGAGCCGTCTAGTAATTACTAGTCAGCATTATTCTGTCTCCTCTTTCTCTTTCATCCACATCACACAAAATCCTATATGTAACCTCTCCTAGATGGCTGATGTCACCCAATTATACGTGCCCTTACAAGATGTCCATGCTGCCATTGACCTCAGCATTGGTCATGCGGTCATTGAGACTGATGCTCTTCTGGTTCAGCAACCTGCTACATATTATGCTTTCGACCTGTGCGTTTTTGGTGGGCTAATCAGGGAATAAAAGAGTTCTGTCATCTTAATTTTACTAGCTTTCCTTTCAACTAAAGGCCTATAGAAATGTGATAAAAAAACTCAACTTGTGGGGACAGGCACCCGCCCTCCGCAGCATTTTATGAGGAGAAAACCTTTTCGCGCAAGCGAGAAAATTTCTCTAACCCCATCTCCACCTTTACACAGTGAGCGAAACATTGTGTTCAGGTGGTTCGTCTCTTATACATATGCTTTGGGACTTGGGGACAGGCGAGTGAATTTTTTAACCCAATCTGAAATGGAACCGAGGACCTAGAATGTGCCACTTGGGCACCTTAACCCTTTAGGCTAGAAAATGTAATAAGGCTGCCCATACTCTCGCAGCACTTAGGCATGAATGTTCAGAGCGGTATATCCGTATGTCGAGGTCCATCCCAGTTGGTTTGAGTTTGTATACAGTCATAGCTGTTGTGGGCAGGGGCGGAGCCCGGTTCGAAACATCGACCAAACTGCTCAGTAGGAGGACAGCGGTTTTAGCGATTTTCACAAAAACCGCTTGGAAAATCAGACGAAATTCAAAATCCGAATTTGAATGCCGGTAAACCGTTCAGTTTTACAATAAACAACCATTTTTTTGGTAAATCGAGACATTCCCCAAATCTGCGCAAGACGATCCACACCAGCGCCGCTACGGCCCGGGAGCGACCCTATGTGTGGAGGCGCTGATCATCAGTACAGGAGAGTGAATTGTTGTAAAACTCTTATTGGCCAGGCCCACCTTCTAGAAGGAGTCCTGGCCCATGTGGGCGACTTTATCGAATCCGGACCCAACACGAAGTTAGGGTTTCCTCCTATAAATAGTTGAGGAGACCCCTCTGTGTACCCTGACACCAGAATTTTGCAATAAAGAATTTCGTCTCCTCTATTCCAGTTTTACTTTTTGTTATTCGTCGTGTTCTACGTGCCATCTGTAAGCTTCATGACCATTGGAGTTCGGAAACCCCAAAGGTATGAATGTTTTGGTGATTGGGTGACCATATTGATGTGACTAACATTTCCTTGTAGGAATTCAAATGGTCATGTCAATGAAGCGTCGTCTCACATATTCTATCTATCGACGACTTGGTGATTGGTTGCCTCGACAATTCGGATCGAGAACTTGATGGAGTCAAGGTTGAAGATGGATCAAGGCTAAGGACATGATAGACCAAGCAAGTGTTGGCTTGGTGTAGATGCTAGCTTGAGTCCATAGGAAAAACCGGACTATCAAGAGGGATCGAATTGGTTCTCGTAGAGCACACTAGGTTAAGAGATCAAATGGATGCATTGTGAGTCTCTTGAGGCTAGGGTGGCTGAAGAAGAAGAGGAACCAAGAATGGAGAAGTTGGAAGCAAGGATCAAGAAGTGGATCAAGTTTTCAGCTTTTGCAGTAGAGATCGGACAGTACGGTCCTAGGGACCGTATGGTACGGTCTTCATTGAAGATCCAGACAGAGAAGTGAAGTCTCGGGATGCTGAGAAAATGAAGACCGGACAGTTGACCGGACAGTACGGTCTAGGGACCGTACAATACGGTCATCAGTGGATTTCCAGACAGAGAAGATGGAGTTTCTGGAAGTGGAAGAAATGAAGACCGGACAATCGACCGGGTGGTACGGTCCTAGGGACCGGACAGTACGGTCTTCATTGGAGATGAAGAAGAAGATGGAGATGCGCCTGGAAATAGAGACCGGACAATACGGTCTAGAAGAGACCGGACAGTACGGTCCTTTGTACGGTCTCTAGTTCGCAGGGCACTTTTGGGCAACGGCTAGTTTTGGGTTGGTAGCCTATAAATAGTTGGTTGCCCGCCCCTTGAGGGGCCTCTTGGCCATTGTTGGAGTGCAGGAAACTCAGAGGAAGCCAAGAGCAAGAGAGAGAAGCACTTGTGAAGGATTTGGAGTGATCCTAGTGCTTGAGAGAGTAGCAATTGCATCCACTTGATCTCTAGGCTAGTGTGAGCTTGAGAGAGTCACTTCGGTTTGTTACTCTTGGTCTATGGCGAGGCCTAGACCGGTTAGGCGTCGGTGTTGAGCTGTCCGAGGAGAGTGTGGAAGCCAACACAAGTTTGTACACGGTCTTGGCTTCCCGTGCGAAAAAAGCATCACTAGTGGAGCGCCCTTTGGCATGCATCACGTGCGGAGCCTTACCTCCGGAAGAGTACCCGGGATCGAGCCCGGCGGGACGTGCCCGCGACTTCACTCGGAGGGTGAAGTGTGCTCTAGGAGGGATCGCCTTTGAGCGGAGGGACGGGGTCGAGACTCCGGCGGGAGTGACCCAACGTGGAGTAGGGGAAGGCGCCATCCTTCCGAGACCACGGGAAAAATCATGAGCATTCCTATCCTTATCTCCTTTACTTACTAGTATTTACGTTTCCGCATTTACCTTATGTGCTAGTAGAATTGCATGATAGGTTGTCTCTTTACTACTTGGTAGAATTGCTTGTTAGGGTGTTGAAAGGATCAAGGGCACCGAGAGGGGGGGGGGGGGGGGGGGGGTGGGGGGGGTGGGGGGGGTGAATCGGTGTGTCAACAATTTCTCCCAAACGTACTTTAGGCGTGAAGCTAGCAAGACTAGATATGGTGATAACAAAAGCAAGCGATGCGCGCACACAATCTAGTCTATGCAACAAGCAACACCCTAGCAAGCAATTCTACCAAGTAGTAAAGCCTAACAAGCAATTCTACCAAGTAGTAAAGAGACAACCTATCATGCAATTCTACTAGCACATAAAGGTAAATGCGGAAACGTAAAAGCTAGTATGTAAAGGAGATAGAGATAGGAATGCTCATGATTTTCCGTGGTCTCGGAAGGGTGGCGCCTTCCCCTACTCCACGTTGGGTCACTCCCGCCGGAGTCTCGACCCCGTCCCTCCGCTCGATGGCGATCCCTCCTAGAGCACACTTCACCCTCCGAGTGAAGTCGCGGGCACGTCCCGCCGGGCTCGATCCCAGGTACTCTTCCGGAGGTAAGGCTCCGCACGTGATGCGTGCCAAAGGGCGCTCCACTAGTGATGCTTCTTTCGCACGGGAAGCTCCAAGACCGTGTACAAACTTGTGTTAGCTTCCACAATCTCCTTGGACAGCTCAACACCAACGCCTAACCGGTCTAGGCCTCGCCATAGACCAAGAGTAACAAACCGAAGTGACTCTCTCAAGCTCACACTAGCCTAGAGATCAAGTGGATGCAATTGCTACTCTCTCAAGCACTAGGATCACTCCAAATCCTTCTCAAGTGCTTCTCTCTCTTGCTCTTGGCTCCCTCTGAGTTTCCTGCACTCCAACAATGGCCAAGAGACCCCTCAAGGGGCGGGCAACCAACTATTATAGGCTACCAACCCAAAACTAGCCGTTGCCCAAAAGTGCCCTGCGAAACTAGAGACCGTACAAAGGACCGTACTGTCCGGTCTCTTCCAGACCGTATTGTCCGGTCTCTATTTCCAGGCGCATCTCCATCTTCTTCTTCATCTCCAATGAAGACCGTACTGTCCGGTCCCTAGGACCGTACCATCCGGTCGATTGTTCGGTCTTCATTTCTTCCACTTCCAGAAACTCCATCTTCTCTGTCTGGAAATCCACTGATGACCGTACTGTCCGGTCTCCTTTTGACCGTACCATACGGTCCATTGTCCGGTCTTCATTTTCTCAGCATCCGAGACTTCACTTCTCTGTCTGGATCTTCAATGAAGACCGTACCATACGGTCCCTAGGACCGTACTGTCCGGTCTCTACCGGATAAGCTGAAAACTTGATCCACTCTTGATCCTTGCTTCCAACTTCTTCATCCTTGGTTCCTCTTCTTCTCTTCAGCCACCCTAGCCCTCGAGAGACTCACTATGCATCCATATGATCTCTAACCTAGTGTGCGCTAAGAGAACCAATTCGATCCCTCTTGATAGTCCGGTTTTTCCTATGGACTCAAACTAACATCTACCAAGCCAACACTTGCTTGGTCTATCATGTCCTTAGTCTTGATCCATCTTCAACCTTGACTCCATCAAGCTCTCGATCCGAATCGTCGAGGCAACCAATCACCAAGTCGTCGATAAGATAGAGTATGTGAGACGACGCTTCATTGACATGACCATTGTATATCCTACAAGGAAATGTTAGTCACATCAATATGGTCACCCAATCACCAAAACATTCATACCTTTGAGGTTTCCAAACTCCAATGGTCATGAAGCTTACAATCTCCCCCTTTTTGGTGATTGGTGACAACACATATCATAAGATAGAGAATGTAAAGCGCAAGAGTGATTGATAAGATATGATATGAAATGAAGAACAAGTAAAACGGAGAACAAGGTAGTCATAGCTCAAAAAGGTATCACCTGCCAAAATAGAGTTAGAGCACATGGGTGATATATATGGAATAAAACATGAGCTATGACCACAACTCTGTGATGATAAGATTATAAGATATTCCTGCAAAAGCAAGTGAGTGCACATATCATCACAGAAAGAGGAAACCTGGCAAGATAGATATAAATAGGCGCATCCAGGTGAACATACACAAACTCAGAGCAATATATCAGAGCAATATATTAGAGACAGAGCAATATGCAAGATATATAGATAACGAGCAAGTGTATGTAAAAGAACCAAGTGCATTCTTGATGAGCTAAACACAAGCAAAAGCAAATCAAGCTCAACAAGAACCACGAAGAACCAAAAGATTATACAATGAAGTACCAAAAGATCTCCCCCTGGACAAAAGCTGTCTCACACTCCCCCTGAACACAAGATCACTCCACTACTCCCCTAGACCTATACAAGATCTCTCTATCTCTCTCCCCTTTGGCACCAATGACCAAAAGAGAAAGAAGGAAAGAGAAAAACTGCTGTCCTACGCGTCGGAGGCTGGAGGAGGTGCAGTGGTGGTACTCACTGAAAGCTCTGGAGCTGAAAAGGTGCCCTGCTGCGGCTGCTGCTGCTCAGAAGAAGTGCCAGTGTACTCAAACTCTGGAGGTGGTGAAGGAGTCCTGGGGAGTGCTGTCTGCTGCTCTGGAGAGGTGCCTGTGGCAAGAGCTTCACGTACTCCTCACGAGTATAGACAAAGTCAGTGAGATCTGCTGAGGGCTCAACAACTCGAGGCGGAGTAGGTGTCCTGGGAGACTCTGTCTGTGCCACTGCTGCTGTCTCAGCTGTAGTAGTCACGACCTCTGCCTGTGAAGCTGTAAGAAGTGAATCTGTCTGCACTGAGGCGGTCTGTACTACTGTGTCGAAGTCGAGTGTACGAGCTGGCAGTGGTGACACAAAGAAAGGACTCGTCAGCTGAAGCGGTGAGAAGCTCGGAGCTGTAGTAGCAAGAAGAGCTGACGGAGTCATGGAGAGGCCTGGTGAAGAAAAGTACTGCTGAGAAGGTCCTGCCTCTCCTGTCAAACCAGCAACGTGGACGTCGACGGCCCCACCGTAGTGCACCAGCAGGTGAGATGGGAGCCGTGAGTAAGGTGCTGAAGTACTGTCCCGGCTGGAAGACTGTCCTCCCTGTGTCTGAGCAAACTCTGCTGCTGCTGCTGAAGCTGCTGAAAGCGAACTGTGTCTGGTGGCAGCACACCTGGAAAGGTGATAGGAGGGAAAGACGGGAGACCTGGCATTGCTGTCCAAAGAGACGAAGAGTCTGAGCGATCGCCTCAAAGCCAGTGAACACGAAGACATGCCAGTAGCCAACTCCCTCTGAGTGTGTATGACCGCTGTCCATCATCTGTCTGTCCCTCTCTCTGTCCTCTCTCTGACTCCGATCTCTCTACGGAGCTTCTGCTAGCTCTGCACGTAGAAGTGCATCTGTCTGTGCTGGAGCAGTAGCAGAGGCTGAAGGTCCTGCTCTAGAGTCCGGAGTAACGTCCTCAGGAATGGACTCCATATGACTACCAGTCTGAATATGCTGCTCGGTCTCGGTAGCCGTG